>JALPQI010015983.1:0-31406 GCA_025490895.1 Thaumatotibia leucotreta | reverse complement strand
GTATGACATTGATTATTTCTGTAAAAGCCAGAAAAATACCAGAAAATAACGACATTTTCACATATTCCCCAAAAAAAAAAACATTTGATTTTTTCCGACATTTTCAACGCTACCCGCGAGGAAAACAAAACATCTGAAAAAAATAACATTATCTCTGAAACTAGTCTAAATCCAGCAAATTTCAACGTTATGGTATCTAAATATGATCAGGATTACACGATTAACCCTCTGCCACTGACATGGTCACGTGACATCTTATTGTCAAGATCGTAGTTAGATTGGCGTTATTGCAAAATACAGGTGTCTGATAGACGTAACGTCAGTCACAGAGGGTTAAAATCCATCTCTTTCCGCTTAGGGCACCCCGTATTTAAATACATACCTATTAGACACTTTCTTCTATCAAAATGTCACCTGACTCTGGCGTTAGACGTCCATGTTATATAATGGTCGCAGGGTTCAACTTAAAAATAGGAAATAAAATCCTTACCAATTTACATATAGAACAAGGTTCGACTTTAAAATAGGAAAAGTAACTATGGGTCTACGAGGATTATACACGGTGTGGTTATTAGTGACTCAGGAGACACCGTGTAGTTAGTACTAACCTCAAAAACGCCCTCCGTGACTCCGATAAAGCTGTGCAATAAAGAGTATTCTATCTATCTATCTATGGTGGGTCTACGAGGACTATACACGGTGTGGTTATTAGTGACTCGGGAGACACTTAGTACTTAGTACTAACCTCAAAAACGCCCTCCGTGACTCCGATAAAGCAGTCGAGCGTGTCAGCCAACATGTTCCTTACTGGCTCCGTGTCTGACTCCATGTTTATTATGTTCATTAACTTCTCTTGTAACGCCACTGTGCTCGCTAAGAGACGGCTTCGCACTTCACCTGTAGAATACATAATAGTACATTGTGTATTAAGAGCGGTAAATAAGAAATTGTGCGCGGGCTTTACTTCACACGAGTTCATAATTCTTGTACCCCCCGTGGCACACACAATGTTTTTCATCACACCTGTGAGGCAAAAAAAGTAAATAAAATTATATAATTTTCACAAAACTACTCTAAAATAGTCTAAATCATTTCTCAAAATCAAGGATGACTTAAATTCATCATTTTTATAAAAGGAATGTCGTATGAAAATCCATTATTGCCCATGGGCATAATACAGCTCATTACGTTCAAGTATGCCTGCGTATAATAACACTTTTTACGAGCAGGTGTGATGAAAAAACATTAACCTCAGTAGCCTAGTTGGTATTGGTAGTGATGAAGCTGGGGGAGCGTTCAAGTATTACGTAACGCAATTTTTGAAGATTTTTGACCCCCCCCCTCCCCCGTTGTAACGCACCGTAACGTTCTTCTGTAAGCCCCTTCCCCGCTCTCTAAGCGTTACGTAAAGGTGCATTCAAACTAAAAGAGCATTCGCTATTCTAACCCCCACTCTACGAAATTCGATCGTTACACAAAACGTGATTGGTTGATTTCGTAGAACGGGGGATAGAACAGCGAATGCTCTTTTGGTTTGAATGCACCTTAACACTCAAATGAGCATTTTTACCCAGTCGCAAAATGTTATGTTATAGTTTTTATCCTTGAGTAAATTAAAACTATAATTGCCTTTGCGGTAATCGGATACCCGTGAAATGTAACTGAAAAGAGTTGACAATTTGGGAGTTTTGATTCCCTAGTTTTTTATATACTTAAAAAAACAATGTTACGCAACGTATTGTAAGGAAGACCCCCTCCCGCCCCTGTAACGCATCGTAACGATTTACGAGACCCCCCACCCCGAAAATTGCGTTACGTAATACTTGATAGCCCCCTGGAGGTTTTGGGTTCAAATCCCGGCGAGGGGTTTATTAAAATTATATTTCACGCGGGTTACTCACCTTCTTAAATCGAAAAACGCTCGACTTGTTTCGCTCCGTATACGAGAAGCTTTTTCAAGAGCTACGAAGCTGCGCGACGAAGACGAAAACATGTCAAGTAACATCATGTGAGTAACTTGCGTGAATTATAATTTTAGTATGAATGAGCCTCACGAGAGTTTTGTGTTTAAAAGATAATAGAGATTTCTAAGGCCCCCGATTCCCCCGAAAAAAAAATGTAAGATCGAATTAAATAAATAGATATTTAACTAAAGATTCCTCAAATTTTGTTCAATGTTGAATTTAAACAATCACCCACTGAACAGTTACGATAACTTCTTTGTCGTTGCTCCATTATTACAAAAAATGTGTCAAGTAGGCGGCACTCACACTGCCCAGAGTGCTTAACCAAGTTGCCAATCGCTAACGCTTAACCGTCAATCGTAAACGAAAGGCAGGTAACTGTCTTTGTCGAACTAATATGAAAGAGTGACAGAGAGGGAAAACTGCGATACGCTACTAAGCGTTAGCGATTGGCAACTTGGCTAAGCATACTGAACTGTTTTGAGATATCATGTCCGTGAGCGGTGTCTATGTGTGCATTTTCGCGAGCGCGTTTATATATAAAATAAAATAATAATAAATAAATATCTTGGGACATCTTACACAAATCAACCTAGTCCCACGGTAAGCTCAATTAAGGCTTGTGTTGTGGGTACCAGGCGACGATATATATAACAGATAGATACGTATAGATACTTAGATACATACACAACCATGACCAAGGAACAAACATTTGTGATAAATAAATACACAAAGAATGCCCTCGCCGGGATTCGAACCCGGAACCTCCAGCTTCGTAGGCAGGGTCACTACCAACTAGGCTACAGAGGCTGACCATATATAGATTGCCTTCTGTTATATTTTGCTATGAGATCAAATAATATCCGTACCTTCAGCATACGTCGCAGCTATAGCGAAGGCTCTATGAAGTTCCTTCCTCAGTTCCCCAGGAAGGTTACTACCAGCCGCCTCCCAAGCCACAAGGGCTAGAAACTCTTCGCAACTCGCCAGTGGGTTTTGCCTGGAAATATTACTATTGTTGAAATACTATTTCACACCACCTATTCGAATACGGGTCTTTTCTTCCCTGCTAGGAGGGATCAAAGTGGCATTTTTCTGTTCAAGGACTTTTATTGCCAGCCTAAAAAATTACAATGAAATATGAAAACGGCAGAAAGAATACATTTGTCACCACCCCAACTCCTCCTGCGGGTGTCGTAAGAGTCGACTAAGGGATTGAAGTGTCACTGACCATATTTGATTAAAGATTGATGACGGGCAGCAGCGTCATCATAGTGGACACATTGCTGCGATCGCCAATCCGCTTGCCCAGCGTGGCGATTATGGGCATTTACCTCCTAATGCGTCTATACGCATAGTTAATAGGAGAGGCCTACGTCCAGCAGTGGACTATCATAGGCTGATGATGATGATGAAAATAAACAATACGTTCATAATTGATAAAAATTTCTTCAGAATCGATTATTTGCATAAATATTAAATATGTGACATATCTTTTATTTTTCTCATAGGTGGTGTGAAAAGCAGTATGTGTCACACGGTATCAAAATTATTTCGTCTTGGGCGTTAACACTTGAATCCTTCATTACTCTCAGGATTCCACTTTAGAATCCCTCCCTACGGTTGGGATTCAATTGTCGAATCCGTTGCTCCATTCAGGATTCAATATACGCCCACGCCGGAAATATACCATTTTGATCCCTTGTGACACAATCTACTATGAATGGGTCAATCACTTTTTTATGTCATTCGTTGTTATGGTTACGTTCTCCTGGGTTAGCCATAAAATCACAATTTAATATCATTAAAACTTACGATTTTTTTTAATAGCTACGCGGCCTTCCAAGATGGTTCACCTACTAATCTATACCTTGATAGTAAAACCCTGGCCAGACTGATGTACAGTCGAGGAAAATGAATGTTTAGCAGGTTGCCATAATTCTGAAATTAGTCGTGCTACATTTTCCGACTGCAAGCGACTAATAACGAACCAAGACATGTTTATAATCGTAGAAGAAAACAGCATATGTCTATCTTTGTCTGTCTTTGGCATTAACGTCAGTGACAAGCATTGAAGTTGACAGCAATATGATACTTAATTCCGTGTATGTTTCCTATAAATGTGAACGTTTTTTTACTTTTGTTACTCGAACACACTAACGCGACTAAGGACTGGCCTGCTACCGCGAACACCGAAGTTCTCAAATTTACTCAGTAATTAAGTGACGATGCTGCGCTAGTGGGGCGAGTATGATGCAATGGCTGTCAATTGCTAGGTGTATTCAGGATCGGATCAGCTCCTGATTCTGATTCGAATGAGCCCAAGCATATCCAGATCTGGAAGAATCGAGTTTTCGAGATTTAATTTGGAAAACGCTCAGTATGCTTAGCACATGATTGGCGCGACAGTATCCATCTATCATCATGCGACAGTATCTAGCATCGGCGACATCTGTCAAAGTGGTTCACTCACGAGTGGTGGTGCAGCGCTAGCGTGGTCAACAAGAGGCGGCCATATTGCATCTTTTTGTTGACACAACAAAGTGGGTACTCCATCTGATCGTAAGTGAAAGGTGAATCCCAAGTGGTTCACTCACGAGTGATGTTGGAGCGCTAGTGTGGTCAACAAGTTTTGTTTATTTTTTATGATTTTCGCTGTTGTTGTGTTATTTTTGTTTTTTCCCAATGTCACTGATCTACACTTTGTCACATGTATAACTGTCCACTTTGGTATAGATCCGACTACATTTTGGTATAGTAATTCGTGGATAATGTAGTAGACGATACATTTAGTAATTTTATTAGTTTTAATACCCAAGCTGTAACATATTTTGTGTCGCTGTTTGTTATCCCTAAAATAATTAAAAATAAATAAATAAAACAAGAGGCGAGTTTTTTTTTCGGCGCAGCAAAGTGGTTCACTCACGAGTGATCACAGTCGCCGCAGCGCCCATATCGCGCCGCGGGACGAACGTCGACTGCCATCTCTAGCATCGGCGACATCTGTCAGAGTGGTTCACTCACGAGTGGTGGTGCAGCGCTAGCGTGGTCAACAAGTGGGCGGCAAACATCTAACGCCCAAAATACATACTATGCCTATGCACATGCTTGGTTAAAGTATGGTATAGTAATTGGGGTAATAGTAAGGATTTGATACATTTATTTATGTTACATCATCTCTACCACTCCCGACACTATCTTGGGGGGTAATAAGTGACGATGCCGCGCTAGTGTGGGGAGTATGATGCAATGGCTGTCTATTGCTAGGTGTCTTATTTAGGTAACATATAAAGGGAAGTTAGAAAACCCCCAATTCTTTACTCTTAAACCACCATGTTTTCATAAATTCTGAAACTTAGCCAGTGGCTGAAAGATCAGGAGAGTATACAGCAGCGACATTGCACGCAACATCTGTGGGAGGTGGGGAGACCGAATGCCATCTCTAGCATCGGCGACATCTGTCAGAGTGGTTCACTCACTCGTGGTGGTGCAGCGCTAGCGTGGTCAACAAGTGGGCGGCGGCGGCGGGCGCGGGGGGCGATGCGAGGTGGCGCAGCACGGCGGCGGCGCGCGCGCACAGTCGCCGCAGCGCCCATATCGCGCCGCGGGACGAACGGCCGAATGCCATCTCTAGCATCGGCGACATCTGTCAGAGTGGTTCACTCACGAGTGGTGGTGCAGCGCTAGCGTGGTCAACAAGTGGGCGGCGGCGGCGGGCGCGGGCGGCGACGCGAGGTGGCGCAGCACGGCGGCGGCGCGCGCGCACAGTCGCCGCAGCGCCCATATCGCGCCGCGGGACGAACGGCCGAATGCCATCTCTAGCATCGGCGACATCTGTCAGAGTGGTTCACTCACGAGTGGTGGTGCAGCGCTAGCGTGGTCAACAAGTGGGCGGCGGCGGCGGGCGCGGGCGGCGACGCGAGGTGGCGCAGCACGGCGGCGGCGCGCGCGCACAGTCGCCGCAGCGCCCATATCGCGCCGCGGGACGAACGGCCGAATGCCATCTCTAGCATCGGCGACATCTGTCAGAGTGGTTCACTCACTCGTGGTGGTGCAGCGCTAGCGTGGTCAACAAGTGGGCGGCGGCGGCGGGCGCGGGCGGCGACGCGAGGTGGCGCAGCACGGCGGCGGCGCGCGCGCACAGTCGCCGCCGCGCCCATATCGCGCCGCGGGACGAACGGCCGAATGCCATCTCTAGCATCGGCGACATCTGTCAGAGTGGTTCACTCACGAGTGGTGGTGCAGCGCTAGCGTGGTCAACAAGAGGCTGCCATATTGCATCTTTTTGTTGACACAAAAAAGTGGGCACTCCATCTGATCGTAAGTGAAAGATGAATCCCAAGTGGGACACTCACGAGTGATGTTGAAGCGCTAGTGTGGTCAACAAGTTTTGTTTATTTTTTATGATTTTCGCTGTTGTTGTGTTATTTTTTGTTTTTTCCCAATGTCACTGATCTACACTTTGTCGCATGTATAACTGTCCACTTTGGTATAGATCCGACTACATTTTGGTATAGTAATTCGTGGATAATGTAGTAAGTGCTGAATCTGTCTGTTTTGTCTTGTCCTGTCAAACTTGTTATATTTGCCACGAATAAATGATTTGTATTTGTATTTGTATTTGTATTTAGACGATAGATTTAGTAATTTTATTAGTTTTAATACCCAAGCTGTAACATATTTTGTATCGCTGTTTGTTATCCCTAAAATAATAAAAATAAAATAAAACAAGATGCGGGTCTTTTTTCTTTTTTTTCGGCACAGCAAAGTGGTTCACTCACTCGTGGTGGTGCAGCGCTAGCGTGGTCAACAAGTGGGCGGCGGCGGCGGGCGCGGGCGGCGACGCGAGGTGGCGCAGCACGGCGGCGGCGCGCGCGCACAGTCGCCGCAGCGCCCATATCGCGCCGCGGGACGAACGGCCGAATGCCATCTCTAGCATCGGCGACATCTGGCAGAGTGGTTCACTCACGAGTGGTGGTGCAGCGCTAGCGTGGTCAACAAGTGGGCGGCGGCGGCGGGCGCGGGCGGCGACGCGAGGTGGCGCAGCACGGCGGCGGCGCGCGCGCACAGTCGCCGCAGCGCCCATATCGCGCCGCGGGACGAACGGCCGAATGCCATCTCTAGCATCGGCGACATCTGTCAGAGTGGTTCACTCACGAGTGGTGGTGCAGCGCTAGTGTGGTCAACAAGAGGCGGCCATATTGCATCTTTTCGTTGACACAACAAAGTGGGCACTCCATCTGATCGTAAGTGAAAGGTGAATCCCAAGTGGGCGACTTACGAGTGATGTTGGAGAGCGTTTTCAAAATTAAATCTTGAAAACCCGATTCTTCCAGATCTGGACATGCTTGGGCTCATTCAATTTTTTATTATCAGGATCGAATCGGCTCCTGATTCTGATTCGAATAAGCCCAAGCATGTACAGATCTGGAAGAATCGGGTTTTGGAGATTTAATTTGGAAAACGCTCAGTATGCTTAGCACATAATTGGCGCGACAGTATCCATCTATCATCATGCGACAGTATCTAGGATCGGCGACATCTGTCAGAGTGGTTCACTCACGAGTGGTGGTGCAGCGCTAGCGTGGTCAACAAGTGGGCGGCAAACATCTAACGCCCAAAATACATACTATGCCTATGCACATCCTTGGCTAAAGTATGGTATAGTCTTATGGGGTAATTGGGGTAACAGTTAGGATTTGATACATTTATTTATGTTACATCATCTCTACCACTCCCAACAATATCTTAGGGGGTAATAAGTGACGATGCTAGTGTGGCGAGTATGATGCAATGGCTGTCTATTGCTAGGTGTCTTATTTAGTTAACATATAAAGGGAGGTTAGAAAACCCCCAATTCTTTACTCTTAAACCACCATGTTTTCATAAATTCTGAAACTTAGCCAGTGGCTGAAAGATCAGGAGAGTATATAGCAGCCACATTGCACGCAACATCTGTGGGAGGTGGGGAGACCGAATGCCATCTCTAGCATCGGCGACATCTGTCAGAGTGGTTCACTCACGAGTGGTGGTGCAGCGCTAGCGTGGTCAACAAGTGGGCGGCGGCGGCGGGCGCGGGCGGCGACGCGAGGTGGCGCAGCACGGCGGCGGCGCGCGCGCACAGTCGCCGCAGCGCCCATATCGCGCCGCGGGACGAACGGCCGAATGCCATCTCTAGCATCGGCGACATCTGTCAGAGTGGTTCACTCACTCGTGGTGGTGCAGCGCTAGCGTGGTCAACAAGTGGGCGGCGGCGGCGGGCGCGGGCGGCGACGCGAGGTGGCGCAGCACGGCGGCGGCGCGCGCGCACAGTCGCCGCAGCGCCCATATCGCGCCGCGGGACGAACGGCCGAATGCCATCTCTAGCATCGGCGACATCTGTCAGAGTGGTTCACTCACTCGTGGTGGTGCAGCGCTAGCGTGGTCAACAAGTGGGCGGCGGCGGCGGGCGCGGGCGGCGACGCGAGGTGGCGCAGCACGGCGGCGGCGCGCGCGCACAGTCGCCGCAGCGCCCATATCGCGCCGCGGGACGAACGGCCGAATGCCATCTCTAGCATCGGCGACATCTGTCAGAGTGGTTCACTCACGAGTGGTGGTGCAGCGCTAGCGTGGTCAACAAGTGGGCGGCGGCGGCGGGCGCGGCGTAAACAAATGAGTCACACGGTAGGTAACTAAACAGCCGATCGGAACGAGCGCACGATGCTAACTGACAATATAGCTAGTGAAGGACGGGAGATCTATCTCGCGGCGACATACTGTCGCACCAATCATGTGCTAAGCTCGCTGGAGCGCTATACTATCCGCAAAACTAAGTGGCAAGTAGGGTCATAATTGATCAGAATCGTGATATCTCTTTCACACCTGTACGGCCTTTGCGGATAGTATAGTGTGGTCAACAAGAGACAGGTTTTTTTTTTCGGCACAGAAAAGTGGTTCACTCACGAGTGATGATGGAGCGCTAGTGTGGTCAACAAGAGGCTGGTTTTTTTTTTCTGGCACAACAAAGTGGTTCACTCACGAGTGATGGTGCAGCGCTAGTGTGGTCAACAAGAGGTGGATATTTTTTTCTTTTTTTTCGTTACAACAAAGTGGTTCACTCACTCGTGGTGGTGCAGCGCTAGCGTGGTCAACAAGTGGGCGGCGGCGGCGGGCGCGGGCGGCGACGCGAGGTGGCGCAGCACGGCGGCGGCGCGCGCGCACAGTCGCCGCAGCGCCCATATCGCGCCGCGGGACGAACGGCCGAATGCCATCTCTAGCATCGGCGACATCTGTCAGAGTGGTTCACTCACTCGTGGTGGTGCAGCGCTAGCGTGGTCAACAAGTGGGCGGCGGCGGCGGGCGCGGGCGGCGACGCGAGGTGGCGCAGCACGGCGGCGGCGCGCGCGCACAGTCGCCGCAGCGCCCATATCGCGCCGCGGGACGAACGGCCGAATGCCATCTCTAGCATCGGCGACATCTGTCAGAGTGGTTCACTCACTCGTGGTGGTGCAGCGCTAGCGTGGTCAACAAGTGGGCGGCGGCGGCGGGCGCGGGCGGCGACGCGAGGTGGCGCAGCACGGCGGCGGCGCGCGCGCACAGTCGCCGCAGCGCCCATATCGCGCCGCGGGACGAACGGCCGAATGCCATCTCTAGCATCGGCGACATCTGTCAGAGTGGTTCACTCACGAGTGGTGGTGCAGCGCTAGCGTGGTCAACAAGTGGGCGGCGGCGGCGGGCGCGGGCGGCGACGCGAGGTGGCGCAGCACGGCGGCGGCGCGCGCGCACAGTCGCCGCAGCGCCCATATCGCGCCGCGGGACGAACGGCCGAATGCCATCTCTAGCATCGGCGACATCTGTCAGAGTGGTTCACTCACGAGTGGTGGTGCAGCGCTAGCGTGGTCAACAAGTGGGCGGCGGCGGCGGGCGCGGGCGGCGACGCGAGGTGGCGCAGCACGGCGGCGGCGCGCGCGCACAGTCGCCGCAGCGCCCATATCGCGCCGCGGGACGAACGGCCGAATGCCATCTCTAGCATCGGCGACATCTGTCAGAGTGGTTCACTCACGAGTGGTGGTGCAGCGCTAGCGTGGTCAACAAGTGGGCGGCGGCGGCGGGCGCGGGCGGCGACGCGAGGTGGCGCAGCACGGCGGCGGCGCGCGCGCACAGTCGCCGCAGCGCCCATATCGCGCCGCGGGACGAACGGCCGAATGCCATCTCTAGCATCGGCGACATCTGTCAGAGTGGTTCACTCACGAGTGGTGGTGCAGCGCTAGCGTGGTCAACAAGTGGGCGGCGGCGGCGGGCGCGGGCGGCGACGCGAGGTGGCGCAGCACGGCGGCGGCGCGCGCGCACAGTCGCCGCAGCGCCCATATCGCGCCGCGGGACGAACGGCCGAATGCCATCTCTAGCATCGGCGACATCTGTCAGAGTTGTTCACTCACTCGTGGTGGTGCAGCGCTAGCGTGGTCAACAAGTGGGCGGCGGCGGCGGGCGCGGGCGGCGACGCGAGGTGGCGCAGCACGGCGGCGGCGCGCGCGCACAGTCGCCGCAGCGCCCATATCGCGCCGCGGGACGAACGGCCGAATGCCATCTCTAGCATCGGCGACATCTGTCAGAAACGGAGCTTATTGAATATTGAAATTTGATATTGGCTGAATACAAGTTCTATCTTGTCTATGTAATGACAGCGATTTGAATTGTGTTTACTAGCTAGTTCCATGTATACAAATATAGTTCAGTTGTTCGGTCGTCACCCTTGTGAGCACTTGCACGGTTTACTTACCGGTGTTTTCACCAAATATACATTTGTTTGTGAGAAGTGTTTTCTTATTATATTCGTTTTTGTGCTAGTTCCAAGTGAGCTCATATACAACACCGTCCACTAAAACCTTGAACGGATTTGCATTTGGTAGGTTACATGAATTTACTGATTTTAGGTTTGTTTAAATTTAGATTCTACTGACAATTGGTATACAACATGTTACAGTCGCCATCAGATATTTTTATTTTTTATTTCATTTTATTTGGAGATCCAACAGCTATTATACAGATATTAGACAATAAAGTAAAAAACAAAGAGCCAATTATAGGAACTCACTGATAGATGCATTTTATGCGTATCTAAGAGGTACGCACTAATGCTACCACACATAACCAAAAATTATATTGTTCTTCTAATATTAATACAATTTAACAACATATCAACATATTATAAGATACTTACTCTACGAGTACTAATAGCAGAGTACTAACATGATAAATATTTAAAAAATAAACAAAATACAATAAAAAATTTAAAAAGACCACACGCTCACTCAAAGGACTCGAAATATCGCTGCACTAGAATACGTCTCACTTTAGGAATTCTGCAGTTGAATACATCAATGTCAAGTTCTTTAGACAACTCATTCAAGTTACGACTGGCACGCGTTAAAAAGCTGTTCTGTCGGTATTTAGAAGTAACATTTTTGATGGATATAGAAACGGCCACGGTCTAAAATATCTGAATGTGAAATCACAACTGTGACATACGTGACCGCTGTTTTTAATTCCTTCATTTTTTATCCAAGCCAAAAACAAAAATTATAACAAAGATAAAAACGATTGCCATTTTAAATTTCTTCATTTGTTATCCGACCGTGCTGAAATTCCGAGGATCCAAGAACTCCCTAAATATTAATTTAAGATTAAAATTAAGAAAAACAGTCGCCATCTAAATTCTCATTTTTCATCCAAGCATGCTGAAAATCGATATCTATCTAAATAGAGAAAAAAAAAACAAGTCGATAAGTATTATTTGTCTCTTTCGGTGTTATCAATATGTTGTTTATTACAGATGTAGTGAGAGATTTTTATCACTGTAATTTCAGGGAAATGAACATTGAAATACTCAGGTCAAAATTCTTTTCGTTGTCTTATTTTGTGTCCCTAAAAAATGTGACGGAATGGATTTTTGTATATGGCGTTGTTTCCAATTTCTCATGAATGGATAAAAATCTAGCGTGAAAAATAAATAAAACTGTACCGGATTTTTTTCATATACTGAGTCGAAACAGCAACTAAAAGCGTGACAGAGTCTTATAAAAGAAGACAGCGAAAAGAATTTCGACCTACTCACCTCAGAATATAAAGACGCATCTGGCATGAGATACGAGTTGGCCCATATCTTGAGTAACCATGATACCGTGGCAGAAAGTTCTGGAGAAAACACGCCTGCCAACCCCGCTTCTAAGGCGGCACATTCCCATGCGCTAATTCGGAGGATTTCACCTATTAACCTGTATATTAGACAATAAATAAATAAATAATAATAAATATCTAGGGACATCTTACACAAATCGACCTAGTCCCACGGTAAGCTCAATTAAGGCTTGTAATGTGGGTACCAGGCGACGATATATATAATAGATAGATACATATAGATATTAAATACATAGACAGCCATGACCAAGGAACAAATATTTGTGATAAATCGTCGGGTGACAAGCAAAAATCACTAAGTAACAAATACCTACTTGAAATAAAGCTCGTATCTCAGTTCTGATTCAATAATGACATAAGAGGTTGCAAAGAGTAGTGACAGTTTTTATAGTGAGTTTTGCTTGTCAGCCGACGAAATACACAAATAATGCCCTCGCCGGGATTCGAACCCGGAACCTCCAGCTTCGTAGGCAGGGTCACTACCAACTAGGCTACAGAGGCTGACTCATCAATCACAACGATTTTAACTTGAATGAGGAGGAAATTACGCACAAATACGGAGCACAAAGATATGGTCGAATCGTGGAAACTGTATTGAGCTTTGAAGTTTTTTGTGAAATTCAAATCAAATTATTTTTTTTACTAAATATACTTGATTTGAGTTTTTATTTTTTTCAAGTAGTCACACCAGTTAATACTATATAAATTATAATTACACAGTGGATACGGTATAGTTCGAGAAATATTATTTGACCGACTTTTATCTTACTTACGACCTTTTGTTTTCCTTTAACACTTACTAGACAATCAGCAGTCGAGCACTTTTCTATTAATGACGCAAAACAAAAGATCGTAAGTGAGATAAGAGTCGGTCAAATAATATTTCCCGAGCTATACAGGCATCAGCCGCGATAGCTGAGTACGTGGGTTCGATTCCCACCTGGAACGTTAGTGATCTTGGTCATCTTGGTCTATTTTTCTTTGGTATTTGACAACCAATATTTATAATTGATGATCACCTTTCTCAACTCTTTTTGATAATGTGTACAATCGAGGAAATTGAATGTTTAGCACTTTGCGGCTCAAGTTAAATTGGTTGTGTTGTACGTACTAAAAACGTCCAACGTAAAGTGAGCCATAAACTGCTAAACATTCAATGTCCTCGACCGTACAAATGTTTAATATAATTGAGTCGGTTATATAACTTCAAACTCGGGTAAATCCATTTCTGACATATTGTAAGATTTTTATATATAATAAAAGCTTAAGAAATTGGTTTTGTTTCTATTTCATGAGTTAAGTATAATTTCGTGTAGTTTTTGAGAAAAATATAGTTAAAATCATAATATTTTATCAGAATCAGGTAAATCCATATGACAGTTTATTTCAAATAAAGGCAAGTCCATCAAAGCCAATCAGCGAAAGAAGTTTGTCCAACATGGCTGTCAGGCTGTCACACGACGTCAATTTCTGCGTCGTAATTTTTTTCAAATCTTGATAAATCCAGGTGCATTCAATTAAAATTATATAAATCATCACTGTTGAGTTTTTTCAAAGATAGACGAATTGCAAATTTTAATGATTATATATCAAATGAAGGTAAATCCAATCAAAATTCATATTTTTTTAAAAGAATACACTAGTGTAGATTGTTTTTAAGCTGAGTATGTACAGTATCAATGTTTTATTGATTTAGCCATAATAAAAATAATCTGCATTTTAAATCACCGAATTATCACTTTTTTCAATAATCTCTCAAGTGGTTAGAGTGGATTTATCTGAGTTTGAAGTTAACCGACTCAATTAAACCACCCAACAAAGTCCGTAACCCATTTTTCCTACGTCAGTTTTTGTAAGTCAATTGATGAAGAACTATAAGCTCATTTCTGTTTTATTAGTGACTAAGAATCATATTGAAATGAAAAAAGTATAAAAACAACTTACTTCAGCACGGGGTCCACATTTTCAGTACTAGCGCTCTCTCCAACCAGGTATCGTAAGGACGCGTCCACGTTAGCGTTTTCTCTGAGACTGAATTGTACTATTTCTGTCGGCATCATTACTGTTTCGCCTTCCGTGCAATCTATTGCGAGGAAATGACCTAAAAAACAAGTATTTGGTAATTAATTTAGCATTTTTTTAATTATATAAGGTGCCCGAAAATCGTCATTCATTTTCGTATTACCCTAAACGTAAGTTCACCGTTATGACGGCGATAGAAATACATTTCGATGGTTGTGTGTCTCAAACTCGTATGTCCAGGGGTTATGAATCAACCTCGTAAATTAAATGTTTGTATTTTGTACAGAAATATATTTTCATTCGTCACACTTGCTGTCTAAGCGCGCCATTGCTTGCACGCGTAGTGGGAGTTAGACATGTGCGCCGCGCCGCCGCCGCCGATGATTTTTCCACGCCGCCGCCGCCGATGAATTTGACCGGCGTGAAATCGGCGTGTCAAAATTTTTGATTCGTTTTTCTATTCTAATAATTTTTCCTAGTAGATGAAAAGGTTTATAATTTGATCGCGCACTTAGTTTTAATATTAACAGAATCACTTCAAAATGCATCGTAAACCACATGCTTGTAACAATATAAAGTGAACCCACGAGCAATATAAATTTTTCATGCTACGTCAAAGCTAGCTAACAAAGTCGAAACGGGAAGTTACCTGCAAAACGTCGACAAAAGCATATGTTTTCGATGAGATCGAGAGGTTATATGGACAATTCCAGCCGTACATTTCGGACATGAAGCCCGTTGACAGCTCAGTATGCGATTCAAGAGCCAATATATCCTGACCTTACAACGAAGATATCCCGGACATAAGTCTGCGCAACATTAAGATGTTTCTGAAGCAGCTTAAGATCGACAAGGCGCCGGGTGAAAACGGAATAACGGAATTTCTAAGAGCGAGTGTAACACCGGTACTTTAAGTCGTCCAGAAACTCTTTAATTCGAACTAGCAATTTTCCGAGGGAAAACGTCTGATACATGGAACAGAGGCAAGTTGGTGTTTAAAAAAAGGTAATATTAATAACACCCTTTTTGGAAAACTACAGACCCGTCACGTTCCTGAGCCATGTTTTTGAATTGTTTTCAAGGGACATTAGACTGTGTGTGTGTGTGTATGTGAAACACGGACTTGATGTTTTTAGCCTCCAGAATAAGCCGGATCCCAAGAAAGCTATAGCTTAGACCCATAATTCGCATTCATGAAGGGTGTACCGATAAGAAACTGTAAATTTAAAATAATAAAATCGGATCGATATAGTAGGCAGCTGTAATTTTAAGCTTTGGAAATTAACCAGGAAGTCTTAACTTAACTGACTGTAGTACTTTTGTGTCAGTACTGCATTTCAGGTACTCACAGTACAGCTTCTTCGAAACCTCTTCCAAACTATCTTTTCCAAACATTTTTTTCTTTTTGTATGCAGTTTTCTAAATTATGGGACTGTCGTCAACATATCTGGCCATTCTTCCCGAGTTCCTTAAGATATCCTTGACTTATGCATAATATCTTTGATACTTTTTGGCACTGATTTTGCTTGCCAAAAAGAAAAAAAATTGTATAGTATTAAATAATTGATTAAAGACCCATAGAAAATTCACATAATATGCGACATAATTCCCTTTACAGAGTATTACTGTACTGCGCCCAAGGCAGTGGTATATTTCAAAAAACATGCAGATTAACCAGAAACGCACGAAATCGTGTAGTGGAGAAAGAGCTTGGAAAAATAGATTTCGAAGGGGTTCTGGAGAACTTATAATGTCAATACTGAAATTGCAGTAGCAACAAGGACCAAAGTTAGCTAATTTAACACTTTCTAGTTAATTACAAAAGCCAGAAATTACAGCTTTTTAACTATATTGACCCGATTTTTTCATTTGTATTTGCCAGTTTTTTATCGGTACACCCCTTATGCCGTAGCAAATTATACAACAGACTGACGAGTATATTCCAATTATGCTTAGCGATTGTTGACTATGAGAAAGCCTTCGGTTCAGTGGAAATGTAAGCAGTAACTAAAGCACTAACTAGCAGTAGCGGATTAGCGATCGCAGTAATGTGTCCACTCTGATAACTATCGGTACCTACATCAAAGTGTTGAAGTATTTATATAGTATTACGCTACAATGTTAGTGCGAATACAGGAGCAGATCATTAACACGATCCATTGCGAAGAGGCGTAACACAGACGTTATTTCTCTGAAACTGTTTACTGCCGTGTCGCAATAGAAAACGTCTTCAAGTTCCTGGGATGGCAAGGAACTGGCATGACCATAAGCAGGGAATACATCACTCACCTTAGGTTGCGGACGACATCGTAGTCATGCCAAGGCAATGGAGGAACTCAGAACGATTCTCAATGACCTCTAATGGGGCTCCTAATGAGTGAGCACAAAAATGAACGTGGACATGATGGGCAAGACGAAATTATGCCAAATGCCAATATTGTGCCCATCCCAGTCTCTGTTGAAAACTCTTTACTCCAAGTTTTTTATTTGTACGCCTACGTGGGAAACGAAGTCCAATTAAGTAAGTTCAACTTCGAGAAAGATATGAACTCGGTTCAACTCGGTTGGGCAGCGTTTGGGAAAATATGCAATTTATTTTCGACCGACATACCGCTTTGTCATAAAGGTGCGTTTAAACCAAAAGGACTTCGCAGTTCTAGCGCCCATTCTACGAAATCAACCAATCACGTTTTGTTTACCGATCGAATTTCGTAGAGTGGGAGGTTAGAACAGCGAATGTTCTTTTAGTTTAACCGCACCTTTAGACGAAAGTCAGTATTGGGTTAAGATTTTGAAACGTGGTCCTTTACTATCGACCATATCTCAAAACGCAAAGTTGCTCAACGAGCTATAGAGCAATGTTCGGAGTTCCTCTACTTTATCCAATTCGAAATGTTGAGATCAGGTCCGGAGATGAACTAAAGTCACCGACATAGCCCTCCAAATTAGCAAGCTGAAGTGGCAATGGGCAGGCCATATTGATAGAAGTTCACAGTCTTGAAAACGGAGCGTTGTCGTCCGCCCACAAGATGGACCAACAACCTTATGGTGATCGCCGAGAGTCGCTGGATGCAGGTCGCTTCTAACCAGCAGAAATTGAAGTTCAAAGGGGAGGCCTATATTTAGCGGTAGACGTCTTATCTTATGGCTGTAAAATGATTATGATGATAATTGGAAGTATTTTCGATATTTTATGGTGAAGTACATACTTCAATTATTTAAATATATTACGTTTAGACCACATTTTTGAGTGACAGCTATGTTTTGAATTCAGTCAAGGTCACGCCGATTTCACGCCGATCACGCCGCCGCCGCCGGTCAAAAAACCATCGGACGCCGCCGCCGACGATTTTCCCATCGGCGCACACCTCTAAGTGGGAGTAATAGAAAAGTGAAATTCCCTAGGGAGTAATTGAAATGTCAGTACGTCATTTAATAATATTTTGTCTTAAAACTTATATTTTTGTCGGCAAGTGTGATGAAAAACATTGTATGCATCACGATCGGTAAGCAAAGTCAAAGTCAAAGTCAAAGTCAAACTATTCTTTATTCAAGTAAGCTTATTAATAAGCACTTTCGAATCGTCTGACATGAGAGAAAAAAATCTACTACTGGTTCAAACCCTACGCCGTTCCTGAGAAGAACCAGTAAGAAACTCAGGTGGACTTATTTTTTCAAAACAGTATAATAATACATCTTATTAAAATAACATGCATTAAAGAATGTATTACATAAAAAAAAAATATTGTTATAGACATTTTTATAAAGACAGAAATAAATAAAGGACCATAATATTAAACAAAAATAATTATTATTGTACAAGTTCGCAACATTATTAAGTATCTATATCTAATACTACTAGAGATGTAAAGGTCCTCTAGTTGTCGGAATAAAGAGATATTAAGATTTAGAGATGTAAAAGGTCTCTAATCGTCATGATTTTAACAATAATAATAAAATAGAAAATTAACAATTTAGTGACAATCACAAAGCAACTATTCTTATTATTTAAAAGACAACAGCCAATACCTATTTAAATATGACATCACAGTAAAATAAACTCTAATATTAAATTAAACTAGAGATGTATATTCTCTAATGTCAATAATACATAATTTTGGAGATGTAAAGTGTCCCCAATGTCAGTTAATAAATAATAATAATAATGATTTGGAGGTGTAAAGAATCTCCAAATGTCAATAAAAAGTAAATAAAAAGGTATATGAAACAAATGTTTCATGTCAGAAGACAGTTAAACTAAAAGTCTTGTGAACTAGTGCTACAGAATACATAATTATTATGTATCTAATAAGTCAAAATTTTGCTATAGGTATAAGGTGATAAATGGGCTCCATGGTGAAATAAATATTAAGTGTGGAGATGTAAAAGGTCTCCACGGTCAAAGAAATTAAATGCTAAGAATAATAAATAAAATTAATAATTTTGGAGGTGTAAAGGCTCTCCAAACGTCAAAAAAAATAAAATAAAAATAATAATAATAAAGAGGCTGTTAAGCTAACAGTCTTATAAACTAAGTCTACAAAATACATAACTAATATGTGTTCAAGTCAATGTCATGTAAATCTAAGACAGCTCTTGAGACTGAAGACACGGCCATGGTTCCTCGTCATTCAAGTAATCGTCAACTTTATAATAACCCTTTTTGAGAAGACCATTTTTGATGTACATTTTGAATGAATTATAGGGCAGTTCCCATGCCTCTAAGGGTACTTTGTTGAAAAAGGTAACACAGTTTCCAACAAACGACTTTTTTACTTTCTGTAGACGAAACTTGGTAACCAATAACTTATGCTTGTTCCGTGTGTTGCGGCTGTGAATGTCAGAAAGCTTTTTAAAGGATTTAATATTCTTATGTGTGTACATTATCACATCCAGTATGTATTGTGAAGCTACTGTGAGAATATCTATTTCCTTAAATCGTTCTCTCAGTGAGTCGCGAGAGCTCATATTGTAAATCGATCGAATAGCTCTCTTCTGAAGAATGAAGATGGTGTCCAAATCTGCTGCTTTGCCCCAAACCAGTATGCCATAAGACATAATACTGTGAAAGTAACTAAAGTAAACTAGGCGAGCTGTCTCCACGTCAGTGAACTGTCGGATTCTTCTAACTGCATACGCGGCAGAGCTCAGCCTTTTTGCCAGGGTAGATATGTGAGGAGCCCATTGCAGATTGCTGTCCAAGGTAAGGCCCAGAAAAAGTGCATTATCAACAAGGTCTAGCTTCTCACCATTTAACGTGATAATAGTTTCAGACTTTCTTACATTTGGAAGCGAGAATCTTACACATTTGGTCTTCTTCGCATTAAGAAGTAAATTATTTGCTGTGAACCACTCTGATACCTCTTTCAAAGTTTCATTGACTTGTCTGTAGTCAATTTGTTTTCTGTCAACTTTGAAAATTAACGATGTATCATCAGCAAACAGAACTATGTCACATTTATCTTTTACAAGGTTCGGCAAGTCATTTATGTACACCAGGAAGAGGAAAGGCCCCAGAATAGAACCCTGAGGTACTCCAAGCTTTATAGTCTTGCCACAAGACTCAGTTCCATTTACAACCACTTTCTGTGTTCTTAAATTTAAGTAAGAACAGACAAGGTGGAGAGCTTCCACTGACAATCCATAGTATTTTAGCTTGTGTAATAGTGTATCATGATCCACGCAATCGAATGCTTTGGAGAGGTCGCAGAAGACACCAATAGCATCTTGCGAATTTTCCCAGGCGTCGTAAATATGCTTGATTAGTACTGAGGCGGCGTCTGTAGTTGAACGACCTCTTGTAAACCCAAATTGCTGATTCTGAAGCAGTTCATTCCTGTTGAAATGTTGAACCAGTTGGTTCAATATGATTTTCTCAAACACTTTACTCAGAACAGGAAGTATGGATATAGGTCTAAAGTTTCCAAGGTCATATTTGTTTCCTGATTTAAATAGAGGAATCACTTTGCTGTACTTCATTAGATCGGGAAACACACATTCTCTTACACAAGCATTAAACACATTTGCTAAGTACGGTGCAATAACATCGATAACAGATTGCATGACTTTCACAGAGATTCCCCAAAGGTCTTCGGAGTTCTTCAATTTCAAGGACTTGAACATTTTGATGATCTCATTTGGGTCTGTATACTGAAAGTGAAAATCTTTGTTCCATGGTTTGATATTGTTCATATCCAAGAATGAGCCAGCCTTAGTCACAGACGAATTCAAGTTTTCAGTAGTATCTTTGGCTATGTTGATGAAGAAGTGTTGAAAGGCGCCAGCAACGTCCAAGTCCGCAGTCAAGATTTGGTCATCCACTCTCAGTTTGTATTGGCCGTCACGGGGTTTTGTCTTTCCAGTTTCAGAGCGTATCACATTCCAGGTCGCTTTTACAGTGTTGTCTGCCGACTTGACTTTGTCGAGTCATAAAAGCCCTCCGCCTTACGGCGTCGGGCTTTTAACACTCTCGTTAGTAATTCCGTACTTACCTCCCTTGATGTACAATGTACTATTTTATGACACAACCTCGTAAGACATTATACGAGGTTGAGTCACACAGCCAGCGATTTGTTACCGCCCTAACTCTTCCCAAAGGTGTCGTAAGAGTCGAATAGAAGTTTTTTTTTATTTTTATTGAAAAACAATGAGTTACACACACACATTACACACACATCCAAATGAAGAAGTAATTCCCAAAAATGTAGTGAAGAATGAATGACTTACGTTAAAATATTGAAGCAAATCCTTTGAACAAGCTTTTTGGTCAATCTTACAGTTGCAATTGGGTTTGCTGTCAGTACGAAAAAAGAACACTAATTTCAAATTCCCCGTGTGTTTAAAGCCTAACAACTTTCTATTTGACCCTGACACAGTGTCGCTACAAACAGTTTACCTATGGCAATAATGTGCATACGTCATGTATAGTCAGCAAGGTGTGTATTGGCTTCATGTTGATATTTTTAATACCAAAAAATTGATTACAGAGAATCTAACCTTTGTAATATTACCTATTCGTCAAAATCTGATTCCAAATACTCAATATTTATGTATTCTTGATATTCTGGCTCTGATGAAGTTTGATCTTCGTCAGATGTTGTGTCGCTTTCAGGACCACCAACCTCGATTATAAATCGTTCGGTCTGGGATTCGATTATAGGACCTTTATTCCTATAATCGTCTTCAATTTTTTTTACATGGTCACATATAATCCACATTTATATTTTATCGAAGTCATCAATATTAATTTTCTTTTTGCGTGGGGCTTTATTTCGTACAGTTGGCAAAGTCACTTCTTTATTTTTAGAAATATTTTTAATCGTCGATCTACATACACCTTAAATGAGAAAATAAAATCTATCAAGTTTAATTATAACAACTAACCAATTCAAATACAACCGCACTATAAAGTGTCAGTACCGGTCCTGTCAGTAACCCATTGCAAATATATTTTCTTTTTGTTTACATCGGTGACATTCGATGACGACGATGACATTCAACGCCTGATGTCAAACAGTAATCATTGCCAGTAAAATAAATTAGTGTCACTGAAAATCCGCAACATGGCGAGGGTCAAATAGTAAGTTGTTAGGCTTTACATGACAGGTTGAATGTTGATGTGTGCGTGACCTCAACTCTCGTGGAACTATCTATAAGAGTGGTTCAGTCCGCTACGATGAAGATATCGTCGATTCACAAGCAAAACTCACTAAGTAACAAATACCTTGAAATAAAGCTCCTATCTCACATCTGATTCAATACTGGCATACGAGGTTGCTAAGAGTCAGGACAGTTTTTATAGTGACTTTTGGTTGTCAGCCGATTTTTTTTCATGGAATAGGAGGCAAGCGAGCAAACGGATCGCTTGATGGTAAAATTGGTAAACGATCACTGTCGCCCATGGACACCCGCAGCAATACTCGTTGTATTACAAGAGCATTGCCGACCTTTACGATGGGAATACGCTCTTTTCTTGAAGATCGTAACGGTCCGATGACTTTAGACAGGTTACCTGTAATCATAAGAGTCCAATGTAGATCCTCAAACAAACTGATCAACTGTTCGCCGCCGCTGACCGGTAATTTTCCCATGTGCATAAGTTGCAGATGTTCTTCTAATCTGAAACAAAAACATACGACTCACATCCAGGATTTAGTGCTATTTACAGAAATAGTACATTTCGATACAAGTGCAAAAAAAGTTTTTTTCGACGGGGGTGAAAGTTGGAACCCGAGTGAAACGAGGGTGACAATCACCCGAGTTAAAAAGAAGTTTTTACACGTGTATTGAACGACTTTTTTCATAACAAGTGCCTTAAAAAGAGGTAAATTGACGCACGCGAAGTTTACTTTTCTGCACTAGTTAGGAAAAAGTATATAATTTTTGTGTCCCTAACAATTGAACTCAAGGAAGAAACTAGCAGCACAAAAATCACAATTTAAACCTCTTGAAGAGCCCTTTCATTTGAAGGGTTCACGAAAAGAAAATGTCTAGTTAATTCAAATTTCAGAAGCCACACTGACCTTACTGCTAACAGAATAAAGTGTTTATTAGAACTAAACATGTTCTTTCCGTGGACCCTTCATTTCTTGTCGCCAGAAGACTTACACGGAAGTGGGCCTTTGAAGCGCTTTTGATCGTCGAGCTACTCACGTCTCTTAGCAAAGTATGGGAGCCTGGTAGTCTTAAACTGCCGTAAAACCCGCTATAGAAGTGGTTTCTTTATAAACCTTCCTACACTCGGGAACGTAAAGAGTGTGTTAGACTCTTGACGAGCTATGAGTGCCTGGTACTTCTGATACACCCTAGAAGGTATGTCTCACTTCCGTCAAGTCATATTCCGCTTTTCAATGATGGTGAAAAAATAGTACTTTTCTATAGAGGCCGGGACGAAAGCATATTACCGGCCGAGGTATGTACAGTGCTTTACTCAATCATGCAATGAAATAAACAACAAAAACGTCAAAGTTTTTTTTTTTATATGCATAGCGGCAGAATGTCATGATGCCTGTGACGCAAATATATGTGGCATGGAATTAAAAAAGAGCACTTTGCCGTTGTAGGCCATCAAGATTTGTATTAAATTCCATTAACGACCTCTTGTTCTAATCGCACCTGAAACGTCATACTTCGCAGCCTATTTTAAAGAACATAACAACAATATTTCATGGGATGTTTGAGAATAGTACATTGTGCATCAAGGGAGGTAAGTACGGAATTACTAACGAGAGTTTTAGAAGCCCGACGCCGTTAGGCGGAGGGCTTTTATGACTCGAGTTAGTATTCCGCTTACCGACCGTGATGCATACAATGTTTTTCATCACACTTGCTAACCAAAAAATAAGTTTTAAGACATAATATTACTAAATGACGATCTGACATTTCTATTACTCCCTAGGGAATTTCACTTTTCTATTACTCCCGCTACGCGCGCAAGCAATGGCGCGCTTAGACAGCAAGTGTGATGAAAAAGTATATTGCAGCAGGGTTGTTCTGGTTGTGAACTGATGGTAAAAAGCTACTAGTTTTAGTATTCCACGGCGCCAAAATTTCATCAAAATCAAATTGAGGTGGTTGACGTCCGTCGGTTAGTCGCTGGTCTCTTGAAGAGCTATGGTTGCCTGGTACTTTAGAAGGTGTTTTTAGGGTTACCTCTTACTCCGCTCGTGAAGTATGGTGAAGAGAACATGGCAGCAGTGTGCTGGGGCCTTCCTAGCGATGGCACCTATACATTGCATTAGTACATTGCATTGTTCTGGTAGTGGACTGATGGTAAAAAGCTACTTTTAGTATTGCACGGCGCCAAAACTTCGTCAAAATCAAATTGAGGTGGTTGACGTCCGTCGGTTAGTCGCTGGTCTCTTGAAGAGCTATGGTTGCCTGGTACTTTAGGTGGTTTTAAGGTTACCTCTTACTCCGCTCGTGAAGGATAGTGAAGAGAACATGGCAGCAGTGTGCTGGGGCCTTCCTAGCGATGGCTCCTATAGTCAGCAACACATCGCTATGCTGTTTCCTCTCATCCTCTTCCACGTCGTCTTTTATATCGTCTGCGCACCCGTCACTGCTTTCTACGCCTCTGTGAAGATTAATAATCACCAAATTAAAAAAACCTACTTCAACCGATTTCTCCAAGAATCCATCATCTCTGTTTGTTTTAAAATCGTTAACAAAACATTTATCGAAATCGGTTGGCGTGATATAGAGTTATCCGTCCATTTGTCGTGCACATGATTAATCAAAATTTATGACTTCGCGGAATATCTGTCTGTGTCGTGCGCTATAGCTCCACGAGTGAAGGAATTGTTCAGTGACTACACCTAGTATCCTGTAACATAACCAGAGATCGGACAAATGTGCGTCATTGTTCGCAATAATATGGACATGACACCGAGGTTGATTGAATAATTATTCATTTAATCATTTTTAGAAAATTACCTATTTGACACCGGTAACTATGAAAACCTTTGTAAATAGTCGCCTTCAAGCTTAATTAAAAAACATATTTCAAGAAATTATTCGGTTAATTATTCTATTAATCAGCTTTGGAGTCATATCCATATTATTGCGAACAATGACGCACATTTTTTATCCGATCTCTGAACATAACATACCTAGTCGCGGTGGGTGGGGCTAATCGGCACTGCAGGTAAGATAGATAGATAGATAGTTATTTATTCATGAACAATTTTACATCGTGTCTGAATGTACCTACATTTAAAAATATTATTCTAGTTATTTCATCAATTTGCACTAGTAATAAGGTAACAATAAGAAAGAAAAATTCTCATGCAATTATACACACACAGCATTCATTAAATTAAAATAAATAATAAAAAGTCTTACACAAATTCAATAATAATAATTAGGATGAGCAAAGATTGATATAATAATAAGCATTGAATACATGTCAGCAATAATAAATACTAAAATTCACTTATATACCTGGTCCCGGTGGGTGGGGCTAATCGGCACTGCAGGTAAGTGTTGAATCTCCACACACGGCAGTGTCTCAGCGGAGTATCCGTCTGTGTCGTGCACTATAGCTCCACGAGTGAAGGAACTTGTTCAGTGACTGCACCGAGTATCCTTTAACATAACCAGACTCCGGAATTCTGGTAGCATTTTTGAGCTGTCATAGGGACTTCTCGTTTATCGACTACCGATTATACATAAGTATATCGATAAATTCAGAATACAATGTTAAATAATTATGATTACAAATAGAAGTAACCGCAGCCGGTCTTATCGCTAATGAGCGATCTCTTTTAGATAACCTTTGGATACCAACTTTTTGGAAATTATAAATAGAAATTAAAATACATATTTTATTAATCCTTATTAATATTTGTGGATTTCTTATGGCTATTAAACATTTTTCGGAAGAAATTGCTACGAGAATTGCTATTGAGCCTTATGATATCATGTTGCAAATCTCTATTTAACATTTTAAGCCACTCAAAAGTTATCTAAACGAGATCGCTCACGAGCGATAAGACCGTCTATTGTTAACTTTTACTTGTAATCATAATTATTTTACACTGTATTCTGTATTTATCGATATACATATGTATAATCGGTAGTCGATAAACGAGAAGTCCCTATGACAGCTCAAAAATGCTACCAGAATTCCGGACTCTGAACATAACATACCTGGTCCCGGTGGGTGGGGCTAATCGGCACTGCAGGTAAGTGTTGAATATCTCCACACACGGCCCGGCTAGTGTCTCAGCGGAGTATCCGTCTGTGTCGTGCACTATAGCCCCACGAGTGAACCTTGTTCAGTGTCTACACCGAGTATCCTGTAATATAACATACCTGGTCCCGGTGGGTGGGGCTAATCGGCACTGCAGGTAAGTGTTGAATATCTCCACACACGGCCCAGCCAGTGTCTCAGCGGAGTATCCGTCTGTGTCGTGCACTATAGAGCTCCATGAGTGAAGGAATTTGTTTAAGGATTCCCTCCATACACTGTCGTCGTTTACCTGAAACATAGATATAGAGAGATTTTATTTAGCATCATGTTGAGTTTAACGAAGTAGGGAAATGGGGTGAATGAGCACAGTGGATGCTTGACAGTCCGCTCGAGTCCGGTCGAGCGTCCCTCCTTAACATAACATATACAGAACTTAGCAAAAAGAGTTACAACAAAAGTTTGTCTATATGCATTGATTGGTACCATTTAGACTTAAAATTGCTCAATTTAACAGGGCATCACATCATCAGCCAGTTAGTCCACTCCTAGGCCTCTCCTGTTAACTATGCGTATATGTAGACGCATTAGGAGATAAATGCCAATCGGCTGGGCAAGCAGATTGGCGATTGCAGTAATGTGTCCACTATGATGACGCTGCTGCCCATCATCAATCTTTTATCAAAGAATAGTCAGTGACACTTCAATCCCTTAGTCGACTCTTACGACACCCGCAGGAGGAGTTGGGGTGGTGACAAATGTATTCTTACTGCTGTCACCACACGGACTAGCAATAACAGGGCATGATAAAGAGAAAAAACAATTGATGTAATTATTTCCATATACCTATAATGAATATAATGATTGTGCTCCCACATTGGCATTACAAAATGTTGTTTAACATTATCTTTCTCTCTTTGATATTTTAGTATTCTATAAGATTGTCCTTGTTACACTTTGTTTTATAACGTCATATAACAGAAATAACATCCAATATTGAAGCACTGTAACTGTAATGTAAATTTATATAAGGAGTCTTTTTGACGCTACAAAGTAATTTGCCAGATATCAGTATTGCTATGTTTCTTGGAAATAAATGTAAGTGTATTTCATTATTTTGGAATTGATATGACCAAAACACTCCATGATTAGCTAATATTAGTTTAAACCTTATGTGATTGCAATAGAGTTCACAAAAGATCTTTTAAATGTGTCGACGCTTTTATAAGCAGAACAACACACAGTGGGCTCTTTGCAACAAATTCAAAGAAATCTATTTACAGAAAGATTGCCACAATGACCGTCCTGCGCCACCCGCATCCAGCGGACTCCTGCGACATTATCATTCCACTATGTGGGGGGCCTGCCCACACTCCGCCTTCCGGTACGTGGTCGCCACTTTATACATATAAGGAATAAAAGGCTTTATTATTACTATAATCTATAACTTACCCCTTCTTCAACCACAGCTCCTCTTATACAATGGCAGGTAAGTGTCGTCAGATTCTGCAGTAAAGCGGCTGGCGTATTCGCGATCATACTCGGCGCGAAGAACTGAATCAACCGCCGATATATATCCGATATGCCCAACATCTCTCTGTCCATCGGCTGAATGTTAGCCATCATGTTCAAGAAACTATTTACATAGTTCTCCAAATACTGCTGCTTCAAATTACCAGCAAACACCACTATCCCGCTCAAACTTGCCAGTTGAACTAAACATGTTAACGAGGAACCAGATAAATCAGGATTAGTTCGCACATACATATGTATTTCGAAGAATAGAGCGATCAGTTCGGGCTGTAATATTGTGTCTCGCCAGTTTAAACTTAGTCTTAAAGCGGGGGCTGCATCGCTTTCATATATAGCTTCAAATGCTCCGATTAACCGCTTTGGTAGCAGCGGTGATACCTGCCCCCAGCATAATACTGTTTCGACAATAGTCAGGAGTTGTTTAGTCAGTAACGCCTGTTCGCCTTCAGGACGGTGACCGGATCGAACTATTTGCTCTAAAACACTGACTGTGAATCGAAATATCCTTTTCAAGTCTAATGCTTCGAAGGACTTCTTTAGGCGGAAATGGACTTGCCATATCAAACCAACGTCGGCAGATTTCACTGTGATGGCGTATTCTTGCATGATGGCTAGGATAAGAGAGCAGGCAAGCTTTTGTTGACTGATGGGCGAACTTAGGATGATCTTTTCTAGCTCTGTAAGTAATGCCTTTCTTTCTCGTCCGCCATCATCTATGCTGCCTCTTTTGATGATAATTGCAATTGTCTGTGAAGGAAATATTAGTATCATTTATAGATAGTCGTACAGTCAAGTGCAAAAATAAGTATCGAAAGAATCCGTTCATAAATATGTTACGACGTTCTTATTACACAGAATTAGAGTGCACTAGGACATATTTTTGAACGTTTTTGTATACCCCTTATTTTGTCTTCGACTGTACATTACGTGCCTAGGGAAAGTATCTAATATTATTTTAATGAACATTTTCAATAAATTTCAGATGTTTGTGAACAGGGCTTCTGCACAAATCACGCGTGATATTTAAGCAAATTTTTGTAAGAATAAGTGACCTACTCACGATATGTGAGTGAGTTTAGTAAAACGTCCCCCCTTGTTGTTTGCCATAAAGCCGCTTTGTCAGTTTATTCATATGGAGATACAAGGAAATCTCGTCTTTATGGTAAGCGACGAAGTGGGATGTTTTACTAAAAACTAACACATATAATCCTTTCTAGTACTCCATACTCTCCATAGTAAAATAGGAAGGTCTGTCTGTCTGTCTGACAGCAGCATGAAGAAATTAGCAATTTGGTGTAGGTATACAGATTAATCATGCGGACAAAGTAGTAGATTACGAGAGAATGAGAATACTGAGATACAAGCTTTATTTCAAGTAGCAATTTGTTAATTAGCGCGTTTTGGTTGTCAACATCATATGTGTTGTATATAAAATCACAAACAACATAATTACCTGCAATAATTTCTCCCTTAAAAACGCTGGAGTCTCCTGCCTCAGTAAATAATTCAGCAAATACTCCCTCAGAGAAGAAATGTCACTCTCAGACAATAAAGTCCATTCCCTGATCAGTGCGGTCTTTAACAACCCAGCTGCTTCAAATAGAACATAGTCTGTTCTAGATTTTTCTAGAATCTCTCTGCAGAGTTGGTACGGGTTCTTGGTGCTCCTGAATTCGAGGAATACACTCTCTGCTTGATGCCGTTGTTCTGATGTCACCAGTGTTGGTGGGGCCTAAAGTAAAAGAAGAGCTTTGAATAATAGTACATTTCCTAACTAGTGCGGGAAAACTTTATTTCGGCGAGGGTGAAAGTTGGAGCCCGAGTGAAACGAGGGCAACAATCACCCGAGTTAAAAAAAAGTTTTTCACGTGTAAGGGACGATTTTTTTCATAACTAGTGCGTCAAAAAGAGAAATTACCGCGCGCGAAGCGTGCGCAAAGTTCGTTTTTGCGCACTAGTTAGGAAAAATATATTTCCAGCCTTTTTCACAACCCCCAGATAAACACGAAATCTTGAAATTATTGCTATCCTTTTCCCCAGGCATACAGGATGTTTTTCTTCATTTGCTTTTAATTTAAGGGAAGCCTATTTAGGTCAAATATAATTAATTTCTAATTGAAACTAGTGTCTACTCTTACTGTTATTGAGTTATTAAAAAAATAAGTATAATGACTGAACAATTGTATTGCAACCTTTGTTACATTTAACTGAGATTAACTTTTATGTTATTCTGAAGGTTCTCTCACACTTACTATTTCATTTATTATGTATGAAAACGTAAAAGTATTTTTTTTTCAAATTTAATAAAAGCTGATATAACTTTTATTAATGTCCCAAGTAACATGTCCAATTTAACGCAAATCAACACAAACGCCTTGTGTAAAAGAAAAGGACAGCTAACATTTTATCTGACAGACATATTTTTTTGAGGATGGTGAAACAGCCCCTAAATGAATTACAAATAAAAAAATTAGAGTTTTGCAAGTTCATATGTGACATTAACTGGATAAAGGGACCTTTTTAATGGCACTTACATCTTGCGGCATATATTTGTATACAAACATAACCATAGGCACTATCAACAAAGAGGTCCCTTTACCCAGATAATGTCACACATATTGTCTTCAATTATCGTAAATTATTCATAAAATAAAACTAATAAAATGGATTATATTGCATATATTAATTACATCGCAATGTTAATATTATGTTGTGTAAGATTAAACTGAAATTTGCTCATATTTCAACATAAAAATTCCAGCTAGGATACATTCAATCAGCTAAAATTCTAGACATTTCACTGATGCCTTATTTAGGTCAATCTAAGAGAGTAAATTATTCGGACAAAATAAGACTGAGGGAACATACTAACTGTCTACTGTTAAACTTACACAATGAAAATAGACTTAAGCACAAACTTTGAAGCCAAGTTAAAACTGATTCTCGCCATCCTAGGGAGCTGAATGTCCCAAGATATTTATTTATGTAAATGTAATTACATTGTAATATAATAATATATGGTTGCAGTAATGTATACTATGTAAATTTACTCTCACAATTCATTATTAAAGGATGATAATTGCAATCTTAGCGTTAGCATCAGAACAGCTAACCGTAGAGAACATGAAAATTAACTAAGAGCTTTCGACTTCATAAAACTGAAGGATTGGATGAGCAATATTAAATTAGGGCTTTGTTATCAAATAAAAACGTAGTGCGCATGAAAGTAACGATACGACCCAATTTAATCTTACTCAAGAGCTTATTACAAACTCTAATTATGTCATTGTCTAGTGTAAATTTAGGATAGTTTAATAGATATTAATTTTAGTCATACCATCAACATCTGGGCTGCAGTCTCCAGTGTTTGTATCGCACCGTTATCCATCGTAGTTGTTGTTACTCCAACACCGTAAATTGTACGAAAACGATGAATTAGACTGAACGTAACCGAGACATGCGAATCGGATCACGGTTTTAAGTAATTAGGAAGTCGCATAATTGTAGAGAATTTGCGAAAACACCACGAATTTTCCAAAATAATATGGCATGACAACCGAACAATGACAGTTACGAACAATGTTACCAGACATCAAAATAATCTATTCGCCAGGGACGCAGTGTTACTGAATAAAATAAATGAACAATTCAAAATTTTAATCGTTTTAAAAAGTGTCTTAAATAGAACACATTGTTTACATTTTAGACGTCAATGTCATTCCATTCCTTTGACTTTTGTACCAATCGCGTCATTTTATATTTCTATAAAAATCAAGATAGCCAAATTCTCTGTTTGTTTTGTGGAAAAGGAAGATGAGTGTTATAAGAAGAAGTACACAATTTGATTCTACGGCATCTTCGCAAGAGAGTCACGATTATGACGACATTACTATTGTGAAGCAGAAAAATCGCGCAAAGGACTTGCTGAAATCTCGAATTTTCTTGGGCCGCTACTTAGAAAGACGGCTAATTAACCAAAGTATTGGCTACAGAGATGTTGTCGTTGTCAGTCCGGCAGAGGT
>JALPQI010015982.1:0-30815 GCA_025490895.1 Thaumatotibia leucotreta | reverse complement strand
AGAATTATTGGTATAAAGGTAAAATAACCACCGTTTTTATTTTGATTGTTGCGTTATATAAGTATTACCAAATAAATATATGAAAATAAAAAAAATACTACAAGATAGCATATTTATTGTAGTTTTTAAAAATATATACTTTTTGGAACTTTCCATGCAAAAATAAGTTGTAAAAAAATTGCACCTGTCGCGTACCTCGAATAAAAAAGGGACGTTGCTTTGACTTATTGTTATATTGTACGTTTCTACTGCGGGAATTTAGCGATTTTGCGTAAACAAAATGCTCCATAATGTCTGTTAGGGCAAATTGCATCAACCTGGGTTAACCAAGCAACCCGGGTTAAACGTTTATTTCACATGGAATTTGATAATTGAAAAATTTCCTATGAACTAAGTGACTGACCTGACACTGACATCAGCCTATTTGATATTAGAATGGCTCTTGAACAGCTCAAAAATAACAGGGCGTCTGGGGAAGACGGAATTATAGCTGAGCATCTGATGCCAGATGGTAAACCAATCCTTATGGCCCTTCACAAGTTGTTCAACTCCGGAAGGGAAAACACCTTAGACATGGAACAGAAGAGTGGTGGTACTGTTCTTGAAAAAAGATGACAACGCCTTATTGAAGAATTACCGATTCATCTCACTTCCGAGCCATATTAATAAGATGTTTTCAAGGGTCACTACGAATCGTCTTGCACGCAGGTTTGATGACTTCCAGCCTCCCGAACAAGCCGGTTTCCGAATTGGCGTTTCGTAAATGTTACACAGAAGACCGAGGAATAGGTATAACCTGCCCCTCTGTTTAGCGTTTAGCGTTTGTGGACTACGATAAGGGGGGTTTCCATGACGTACTAATGCGGTTTAATTTAGGTCGAGAGAAAGGGACAAGGCTATACGAGTCGTGTATCACTGTCCCTTTCCCAGAACTTATCCGACTCCAAGACCAGAGCTTGAATCATATTATACTGCAGCGGGGAGTCAGGCAAGGCGGTGTCATCTCCCCTAATCTGTTTACCGCTGCACTGGAAGATGTCTTTAAGACTGGACTGGAGAAGGTGAGTATCAACATAAACAGCGAGTACCTCACTCACCTTCGATTCGCTGATGATATGGTGGTCTTGGCTGAGACCTTGGAAGATTTCAGTACGATGCTCGCTGACCTCAGTAGCGCCTTCGAGCCAGTTCATCTTAGGATGAACATGGATAAGACGAAAACTCCCGTTACAATCGGAGACTAAACTCGAAGGTGTAGACGACTATAATATAGGTTTTCCTAGGACAAACTACCCAGTTAGGTAGGTCCAACTTTGAGTAAGAGGTCTATCATCGAATCCGACTAGGTTGTGCAGCGTTTGGGAAGCTACGACACATCTTTTCGTCCAATATTCCGCAGTTCTTGAAGACAAACGTATTTGATCAGTGTGGCAACAGCCACTGTAGCCTAGTTGGTAGTGACTCTGCCTACGAAGCTGGAGGTTCCGGGTTCGAATCCCGGCGGGGCATTCTTTGTGTATTTATTTATCACAAATGTTTGTTCCTTGGTCATGGCTGTGTATGTATCTAAGTATCTATACGTATCTATCTATTATATATATCGTCGCCTGGTACCCACAACACAAGCCTTAATTGAGGTTACCGTGGGACTAGGTTGATTTGTGTAAGATGTCCCAAGATATTTATTTATTTAAAAAAGTGATGACATACGGTACTGAAACGTTGTCGCTTACAATGGGCCTCATAAGAAAGCTTAAAGTCACCCACAGGGCAATGGCGACGGCTATGGTGGGAGTCTCTCTGCGAGGTCGTATTAGAAATGAGACGATCCGCAGCAGAACCAAAGTATAGCTCCATAGATCTCCGAATCACTAAACTAAAGTGGCAGTGGGCGGGGCACATTGCACGTAGAACCGATGGCCAATGCGGCGGCCTCGCAAGTGGAAGGCACAGCGTGGGTAGGCCCCCAACAAGGTAGACAGTGAAGGTTTCAGGAGTCCGCTAGATGCGAGTGGTGCAGGACCGGTCATTGTGGCAATCTTTGGGGGAGGCTTATGTTCAGCAGTGGACGTCTTTCGGCTGATATGGTAATAATGATGATTTATGAAGTAAACGTTTAACAATTGATTGTCAAATTTCATATGATATAAACTTTTAACGTGGGTGAACTGGGTTAGTTGTTTAGTCCCGGTTAGTGAAAATTACGTTTATCGTCTTTGGTAATGAGATCATTACCTAATAACACTCGTAAAAATGATTACCTATTCCGATTCATATGATCAGATACTATATATCATACATGTGATCAGATAAACCAGATATGTAATATAGACGCGGTAAACAATAATCGATAAAATTTAAAAAATATATTCTGTTCAAATAAAATTCTTAATAATCTTAGGTTATTTAAAAAAAGAAGATCAGAAAATATTCAATCTACTTTCATATCAATAAATATTTATAATTGTAATATGAACAATAATATGTAAGTACAAAAATATGTATAATCTATGAGCAGTTGCCGGCACAAAAGTCTCTTTTTTGAGGTTACGCGTGAAGGTTTTTGTTAGAGGTACGCGTCAGGTAAATTTTTTCAGTGATATTTTGTATGAAAGACAACAAAATGTGTATATTTAAAAAAACTGCAATAAATATGCTATCTTACACTATTTTTTTAAATTGGATAAGTTTGTTTTTTAATGCTTATATCACGCTTAAATTAAAATAAAAACGGTAACTTTTTTACTTTTACTCCAAAAAATCTTCATTTTTATATGAAATTGCTCATGTTTATTATAAAAAATGGATTTTCCAGGTCCGTTTTACACGAAAATGATACCAAACAATGCATAGTAGGCCTTATTAATTAGTAAAAAAAAATGAAACGCAACCCTTCCGCATGTACATTCACCCCCCTCCCCCCGCGCTCAGGGGGGGAATTGGTTTTCCCTCCACATCTTAAAACAACTATTTTGAGACCCTCTAGCTCTGGTTAAAATTACAAAACTGTAACTCGCAGCGCACAATTTTTCTCAACTTTGTATGGACCGTGACCCTTACTATAGATAATCTACAAGAAGCACGATTTAACTGGCGGAACAATACAGCCAGCCTCCTCTCCTACCGTACATTTTTTGGTAAAAATCTAAAACGCAGTTACTCGAAAAATTAAGGAGCCCTTTTCGTATCCCTAATTTTACGTCTTGCACCTGACTCAGGGTTTCAAGCCATTTTAAATTACCCATCACATCAACCAGCTAAATTGCACATTAAGGTTCATACAATAAAGACGATAGTTGCAAAACACTATCAGCAAATAATGTGATGTCCCTAAAATTTGCATTTTATTCTTAATAAGGGTTTTGAATAGCATTGAATTTAAAATTACCTACGAACTTGGGATTTCAAAAAATCTTTTTCTACTATTCGTACCTACAGACAGCTTTACTGACAATTTTTAAATTAATTATTTCAAATTATTTATTTATCAACCTATTTATAGTAGATCAAAATGTGATTTTTAGAGAATATTGAAGCTCATCCTAATACAAATTTATTCGAACTATGAATTTAATTCGTTTTTGGCTCAAACACCTTACCGAATCCATCTATATTGGCGCATCGAGACAATTCCCTTGAACTAAGACTATTACGGTTGCGATAAAACTCTAGAGTGTAACAACCAGCTCGCACTTTGAAGGAGATAAGCCGACCCGCATCTGAATTATTCATTTGTCAAGACTCACTCCCTACCTAATAGAATTTACGCTTTACTCAACATGATAGCGAGTTTGAAAATTGTAGGTAAATTTTATAAAATCCGACGCGTAAAAAAAATACTCATTTGAAAATATTTCAGGTCCGGTGCAATGTAGGTATATGTGTCTGTATAACCATGCCATCATATACCTACATAAATGTAGTTATTTCGGAGCGAATAAGGTGGCCATAAACATTGAAACACTCAAACGGAAGTAGGTACCTACTCGTTGCGTTATTTGTGAGTACCTGGATGCTTAGCCAAGTTGCCAATCGCTAGCGCTTAGTCGTCAATCGCAGCTAACTGTCTTTGTCGCTCTAATACGAAAGAGTGACAGAGAGGGAAAACTACGATACGCTACTAAGCGCTAGCGCTTGGCAACTTGGCTAAGCATACTGATATTACACAAATTGTATAAATATGATGGCAACTAACTAGCATCATAATCCAAGATTAACATTTCAGGTAGATGAACAATAATATTCAATTTAAACATAAATAGTTATTTATTATACAAGGGGGCAAAGTTGTTGTTTAACTGTCGTGCCAATATTGAGACCTGAGCTAGCGAAAGATTCCAAAATTGACCCACGAGGGTCGCGTGTGGTTCAAAAACTGTAATCTTGAGCATTGCGAAGGTCTCAAGGCACGAGAGTTGAACAAACTTTGCCGCCAAGTGTAATACAACTTTTTTCCCCTCACTATCGCGAGGAAATATGATTACAAATCTCATCCAAATGTAAATTAACTTAAAGAAACCATTTAAAACTCAATGTCGAAACGTATCGTAGAATAGAGTTACGTAAATATAGCCAATGGCTTACAAAGTCACCCATGAGTACGACCAATTTAACATGTGAGCTCCGATTGCGCATGTTTACTACGGTCATACAGATCCACTTATACTAGGTAGTAGGGGGCTATAGGAATTAGAGCAATGTCAAATTACTTTATTCACAAGAGTATAAAAAGCGTTTTTACCCGCTCGTATTAAACGATAAACGAGCGCTTTACGAGCTAGTGAGGGGAAAAGTCTATTTGTCTGTCACTAGTAGGTACCGATTAATGGCGCCGTGCCATAGCAATAAAAAGAAAAGGTCAAATCTTAGAAATACTTCGATGTTATCTAAATACTTGGATCTGTTCCAATGGAAAAGGGTACAATTTAGATAAAAGGATTCAATTGACTTTTAGGACTAATAATACACTTATCAACCCAAACCGAAAGTTGCAGATATAGCAATACTCATAGTCCAAAAATATTGAATATTTACTAAATTACGTTATTTACAATTTCAACTTTTATTGGCCCTAATAAGTTTATAAATCTCGAGTGCACCAATTTCTATCCCATATTTTTACTCTAGATCACATCAAATAAAATTCATAGTAACGTTAAGTCAAGATTCCTTTTCTTGTATGCACTATTCTGATCGTGTAACTATTGAAATATGTTTTACATATATGTTATATATCATTTGTAACCAACGTAGCACCAAGAGAGTTATACTGTTATGCAAGTAAATATGAGCACGCATGACAGCATGCATACGTGCACGTGAGACTGGAAACAACGCAATTAGCATGCTAACTTTGCGGTTTCTATTTTGATTACAAAGGGAGTTGGAGCAAAGAGCTGAATAGTTATAATAAGGCAAGGCTAGCTAAAGGTGCCCTTCGTAAGTTGAATTTGAGTGATTTTATAGACGATAAATATTCCATATCCCAAACCGAAGAAAAACTACCGAGTTTACTAACGCCAGAGGTGGGATCCCTTATCCTTCCATAATATATATAAGTAGCGTTCCTAAAGGGACTTAAAAAACATAAATCCAATTATTCAATAAAACAATTTGATTTTTTGACAAATAAAATGTGTTTTTGTATCAAGGTTACGAATTGAGATTACATTAAGCTGTTGAGCTAGTTTGAAATGAAAAAAAAACCTATTTAGATTTACGTTAGGTGTACCTACTCATTATTAGTTATTATTATAATATTTTGCTACACACATTGATAAGAAAAACTATTCATTATTTTGTACGTTTAGGCCATATGTCGCTTTTTTAAATCAATAGCCGACAAATGTGAGTACAAACTCTTTATAGTATTTTAAGTTACGTTTTAAACATTGTTAAGTTCACTTCAATAGTTGCGCACGTGGAGGTAATTAGGAGTTCCAGGGCCAAGATCTTGATAAATTAACAACAACGATAAAGAAAATAATAATAGTGGGTGAAGTCAAAATTGATCATTGGTCGTGTTGTATAACAACGTTCAATATTTATCAAAAAGGTCAATGAAACTGATAAATATCGTATTCACTCGCGTAACTCGACTCCCAAGTCAATCAGTCTAGTCTAGTCGCCAGTTAAATAGTAATATCAAAACTAATGCATAAAATATATTTTTTGTCAAAAACAATGAGTTAAAGTTAGGAAAATGTGTGCTATCTATAATACTAAGTTGTTAACACTAACATTTTTCTTATTATTTTTCACAAACATTTCATCGGAGACTAACGATGGAGAATATGTGGATTCAGTTATTAATATGCTTTTAAATGGTGATAGTTTTGAAGCCGAAGACTCCCAAGAAGATATTATTATACAAGGTACTCATTAAAATAACCATTTCGAGGTCCAAAGTTGCATCAACGTGGTCTATATTTACTTACACAGTATCAGAAATTAAAAATGCGCGCTACTGATTTTTCCACGTTTTCATTTTAAATGGTTGCAAGTTAAATGGATACTTCATAGGTAGGTATTTCAAACATCATCGTTCATCAGCAAACAAGTACATAGTGATAGGGCGGGCAAAGTACCTACTAGGAGGCCCGTTGCAAGCAATTCTTCTAGCTATAAATATGTTTTAAAGATTTAAATGCTGTAGAACAATATAAATAAGGGTAAAAAATAATTTATAATGATATTTCTTAAATTGGTTTGAACGATTAAGATTTTTTTTTGTTATAAGGAAAGTAATTTGGTTAAAGCATCCTATTGGTTATTACGTTTTCAACCGACACGTTTCACAATATTCAGTAACTCACTTTTACAATCCGTACAAAAAACTATGATTTTGTTTTAAGTAGATTTTGAAATGACATTTTAATTTACGTAACATATACGTAAGTAGGTATAAAGTGTAAAAAAAAAAAAAAAAAAAAAACCAAAGCCGTCAACCTGACACAACGGCTCCGTATTTAATATTATTTTTTCCCAATACCACGTTCCCTTGACCCCTATAATTACGATATATAAGCCGCAAATTGTTCTGTGAACTTGTATGAATGTGGGTATAGTTCAAGGGATCATATTTTCAATATTCAAGAATCTGTGGCTTGTGTTTTTATTCGACATAACGATGTCAACAAATATGCTAAGACGCTGCTAGGCAACAGTGCGCATTTCACATGCTCCGGCCGACGTCACGACAACGACATGCGCCGAATGTCTAAGCCAACTGACGGCTGCTGCCACCGCAACGTCGCTAAGCCTTGTTTATCTCCAGGACTGTTCACAGTGAATGCTTATATTGTCTTTTTGTGTTTTTATAATATTAATTTTAGTTTGTATTATACTTTTTAGCTTAAACAATTATCACGGAATGTCACTTCCAGGCGATAACGATAACACATCATCAATCACCAGTCATAACGAGTTTTCTCAGAATCTGTTGCAATGTTGTCTGTGCTCCCAACCTAGGTACTTTAAGAACCAACATGGCCTTAAAGTACACTTGGGTAAAAAACACAAAACTTTAGACACCGCACACAATACAAACACCGACCCTACAGTTTCAATAACTACAGACACTACAGTTTTACAAGATATTTCAGAAACTTTATGCCGCCTAAAACATAGCATTCGTATTATAAAACGAGTCCCGAGAGGGGCAAGGGTATCGGTTGCAGATAAACTTACTTCTGCTATACAAAATGTTGTAACCGAAAATTCTTATCAGGCTTGGGAACAACTTCTAACCTTTCCTTATCGAACCCTACATATAAGTGATCAGAACAAAGCTACATCTCTTACCACCAAAATAAAAAACAACTGTCAACATCCACATTCTATCGAAGACCTCAATAGAATAGCCCCAAAACATAATTCGTCCATTTATCAAAACATTGAAAAAAAAGTTGGGGAAGGTGACATTAGGGGAGCCGCCCGTTTACTTTTTTCAACTGACCATATTGCTCCCAATAATGAGGAAACTCTCTCAGCTTTAAAAGCCAAACACCCAACGCCATCAACGAACCAAAATCTCCCCGATCCTCCAGATTTCTCAACTTCTCCTCTCGTTACTTCGACCGATGGGGTCCTTAAGGCAATCACCTCCTTCCAGAGTGGCTCAGCTGGTGGGTTGGATGGCCTCACCCCCCAACACATTAAGGACCTCATCGGTCATAGTTCAGGCAACGCCGGCGAACTGCTTCTGAAGTCACTGGCCGACCTGATTAACCTTATGCTTTCAGGGAAAGTGACCGCAGAGGTAACGGGTACGCTGTATGGGGCAAATTTGTGTGCGCTCCTAAAAAAAGATGGTGGTATTAGACCCATTGCCGTGGGTTCGACCTACCGCCGTCTTGCGGCTAAAATTGCCTGTGCCGCTGCATCTGGGCCCCTATGCCAATACTTCCAGCCGACCCAATTGGGTTTTGGATGTAAAGGGGGCTGTGAGGCTGCGGTGCATGCTCTAAGAGCACACTTAACACAAACATCCGCTAAAGTCCTACTAAAGGTAGATGTACGGAATGCCTTCAATAGTGTCAACAGAGATGCCCTTTTAACACAAACACGTTTAAAAATGCCACAAATCTACAACTTTATTTGGCAATGTTACAGCAACGCTTCCCATCTGCTTTTCAAAGAAAATCGACTGTCTTCTGCCGTAGGTTGCCAACAGGGCGATCCACTCGGTCCGGCACTTTTCAGTTTAGTAATTCACCCCATTATTACAAAATTAAATTCAAAATTCAATGTATGGTATTTGGATGACGGCACTCTAGGAGGTGATGTAAGCGAAGTTCTAGAGGACCTCCGCGTTTTAATTGATGAATTCCGCGGTATCGGACTAGAACTGAACTCTTCTAAATGTGAACTTTTCTTTTCCGATACATGTTCAGATAAAGAACACGCTATATCAAAATTCCGTCAATTGGCTCCAGATATTAAAGTTACAGAGAAAAGCTCACTTCACCTCCTAGGGGCACCTGTGTTGGACGAATCTTTTCCCGATTTTATAGATAACAAAATTAAAAACCTCAACGAAGTTTCGGATCGTATGACAAAATTAAATGCTCACGTAGCATACACTATTATCAAATACTGTCTATTTGTACCTAAATTTACTTACGTCCTAAGGTGCAGCCATTTTTGGAAATTTCCTTCTCTTTTAGAAAAAATCGACAAAATTATTAAAAGTGTCATAGCTTCTATAATAAATATAGATTTAGACAACCACTCATGGACGCAGGCTTCTTTACCTATAAGACATGGTGGTCTAGGAATAAGAAGCGTTACTAATGTTTCGCTCCCCGCATATCTGGCCTCGACACATAGCTCTTTAGAATTATGCTCCAAAATATTAAAGACCTCAATTGACCAAGTCATTATGCATTTAATGTACGAGGCCAGAAATGAGTGGTGCGAAGCCTGCCCAGGCACCGATCTGCCCATAAACCCTAGTTCCCAGCGTCATTGGGACGAGCCGCTTTGTAGGCTGGTACGGGATAACCTGTATCAAACGGCAACCAGCCTCCCAGAGCGCGCTCGCCTCCTCGCCGCTGTCGAATGGGAATCTGGGCAGTGGCTCCATGCTCTGCCGTCCATTTCAATTGGAACGCTTCTCGATAATGCCACATTCCGCCTGTCCGTAGCTCTCCGCCTGGGAGTGACCTGTGTTGCCCCACACCGCTGTCGCTGTGGTGACCCAGTTGACAAGCTGGGTCACCATGGTTTATCATGCGCAAAAAGTGCAGGACGTGCTCCTCGCCATGCCAGCCTTAACGATATCATCCGTCGGGCCTTAGCCAGTGCGGGAGCACCGGCTGTGTTAGAACCCACCGGCCTCGCCCGCACTGACGGTAAGAGACCTGACGGAATGACCCTCGTGCCATGGAAGATGGGACAGCCGCTGGTTTGGGACGTAACATGTGTTGATACCCTAGCACTGTCTCATCTCCGTGGCACTTCAGTAAAGGCTGGCACAGCTGCCAACTCAGCAGAGCTGCTCAAGCGGCGCAAATATGCAACCATAGGCAATGGTTTCATATTTGAGCCGTTTGCAGTGGAGACCTTAGGACCCTGGGGGGATAGCGCGCACAGGGTCTTCAAAGAGGTGAGGCAGAAGCTGTACGATTTGACGCGTGACCAGAAGGCTGGTTCATATCTAGCACAGCGGATCAGCATTGCCATTCAACGTGGCAATGCTGCCAGCCTTCTGGGCACGCTACCGATCGACAGTGATCTGGGGCAAATTTTTTATTTATAATTTAGTTGTATTTTTGTAAGTTTATTTTAAGATTTAGTTTATTGTTTCTCTATAAGTAATATTGTTTATAGTTTTCAAAATAAAATAAGTAAATAATAAAAAATTTACGAGTATTAACGTAAAAATATAAAAAAAAAAAAAAAGGTATAAAGTATTATAATTTGAAGCTAAAACAATAAAATCGTAAATTTAAATAATACATTTCTAAATTAAAATGTGATTAGCGCCATAACTAAATATATATAACCATAAATATAAGACCATGTTCACCAACGTCCGAATTGGGACCGAATAGTGAGCAGCTTTTTAAGAAAAGGTGCAAACGGCTTATGGATATGTATTTTTATAATCCACCTTAACATAAGTAATCAGTTTTCAATTTGTTTAAACTGAAAAGTGAAAACTAGAGCATCAAAAACTTTTTTCGTACTTCCGCCCAATCATAATTTACTACTGAATGTATCGTCAAATATCAGACTATTTTTACACCTTGTGTGCGATCGTATTTCCAACACAGTCCTCTGATTCATGTTACAGGCCAGGACATAGCCCTAGTCGGGGGTATATGGAAATGTGGAAATTGCGCTGATGTTAACGATTCGAAGCTTATTTACAGCGAAGTCAATGACCTCGAAATAATTACTGAAGATCAGCCAGTAGAAACGCAGGTACGATTTCATCCTATATTTACTTATGTTACAAAGGTAAGTGTTTAATCTATAGTAGGTACTATTTATTACTTTTAAGTACGAAAATACAGCTAAACAGAAACTAAACGCGAAATCAAGTCCCTGTGGGAATTAGTTTTACCCCACACCTCATTGGATCCTGGTTTGTAGTAGTAGTAGTAGTAAACACTTTATTGCACAAATCATAAAAATAACAAACAAAACATATACCTACAGTGAAATTATACAAAGGCGACCTTATCCCTTTTCACCCGCCGCGCGCTGCGGACGGAAACGACAACTCCCGAGCATTCCTCAACACACCATTTGCACGCCACGGGCGACGGGCTGCTATCGGCCGCGGGCGGCGGGTCGGAACGACCACGGCCAGTTTAATGACAAAAAGATAATTTTGTCAATTGCAAACATGTACAAATACTTAGTATGTTTTCTTCAATACTCTCTAACTCTGCATATAAATAAATACAGAAGAATAGTATATAATAAGGGTGAGTTGCACCAAACCGTCTACGTATTATTGTCAAATCCTTGCTAACTTTTATTGCCTGGCAAATTTCATATGGAATCTGCTGTTGATCGACTTGTCGAATGTGGTTGATGCAACTCGCTTTAAATATCTCAGCACATTCTCTACTTAGAACAACCTCTGTTTTTCTATTACAGATAAGTTTGTCAATTTCGTCGATGTCGTGTGTGACGGTGTTGGGCGACCGGCCAGGCATCGTACAACGTGTGACGGGCGCGTGCGTCGGTGACCAAGTCACCCTCAGCGTCACAGCCGCTAGCCACTTCACTATCAACGTTTACGCTGAGTGATCGTGTGGTGGTACCAGTTTTGGGCGGACGTTGGAACGCGATGCAACGCTTCTCTAATAATGTCACACATCAGTTTCAGCGTTATGGCCACAGCTAGCCATTTCACTGTTAACGTTTATTCTGAGTGTTAATGTGGTAAATTGCTGTTGAGGCGCGAAGGACCCCTTCTTCAACTTCCACGTCGTTTTCAGCATCTAAAACTAATAATTCAGTGTCAACATTTACACCAAGTGATCGCATGGTGTTGCCCGTGCTGCCGATAGCGAGGGGGCACTGTGATGTGACCGCTTCTCCTATTCAGTTTCGTGATCGCTATCCTCTTCACTGTCGTAGTCTACGCTGTGGAGCTCTTGCCGAAAGAAAATCTGTTTTATTGTACTGTATAATATTAAATATAAACTTTTTTCCTATAAAGTGCTAGTTTATAATTTATGTAATTACGAAGTATATCAATAGGTACTAAACTCACAAAAAATCCAGCATGATAAATATCAATATTGAATGTAGAATAGAGCCCACTAATAGAGGAACTTTAACTAAAACGTAGTAAACTAATGCATGACTTAAAATAGGACGTCGTGTTATATGTATTTAACAACTCATTTGATAAGGATTTTGGGGTTTAATGTTGGATATGACCAATATGTACTAACTAATTAATTTGATGAAAAACAATTCGAACGAAAATAATTTAATAATATAATTTTATAACCCACGTGTATGTTTATAACTGGCCTAATACTAATTTGCTACATTTTTATTTCATCTTTTTATTTATTATTGGTGACTTCTAATATGTAGTATTGATGATAGAACGGTCGCAGGCTTCCTCTCACAAACAATCGATGTAATAGTCTGTTAAAGACTGAAGTGCGGTCGGTTCACTTCCATAAATAGACCTTTCTTAAATGGATTTCCATTCGATCATTACCCACGCGTTGACCCTCTGAAATAGTTCAGATAATGTTGGCGCCTAAATCCATTGGTAGGTAGGTAGGTAGGTAGGTACTCCACAACTAACCGAACAAACTTTTAATTGTATACGCGGTCGGACCCGTAATTAATCACAAGATGCACTCGAGTTTAGTACATCTGTATTTTGTTGTTAGATTTATTAGGTGAAGATATTAGATGTTACTTTAAAGGTTACTAAAACAGTTATCGCCTCGTGGTGCTGTCACTAGTAAGATACGAATGACGAATATCACACCCGAACTCATCCGTCGTCATCGTGGGTGTCGTAAGAGTCAACCAAGGGATGAAAGTGTGACTGACTATTAATTTTTTGAAGATTTATGATGGGCATCAGGATTCGATCGTTACCGAGCGTGGCGATTGTGGGTATTTACCTCCTATTGCGTCTATTCGCGTAGTTAATAGGAGAGGCATACGTCCAGGGCTGAGGTAGGCTGATGATGAGAAAACAATGGAAAGTACTATAATATATCTGGATAGAGACCTCAGATTAGTTTGTGTCTACATTTTTGGCTCATTCAAAATGTTTCCAACTATTTTTATTACGATAATTTCAAATTGGAATACAATTAACGCAATTTATATTATTTTTAATTGTAAGGATTGCGTAAACCTGTGATAATCTCGTAGATAACTACTGTAAAACTTTCGCGATTATTACTCAGTAAATATGATTATACATGTACTTATATGTGACTTAATACAACGGGCGTCAGATTGCATATCTATGACATATTCTCGCAGAAAATTACTTTATATCGATAGCCAAAAAACCAAACTTTTTTTGTGCATTCCAATATAGCCCAGTCTAGACTGTATTAATATATGGTAATACGATCGACACTTTAAGGTTTGATGCTTCCAAACCTAGCAGTTGTGACCTGAACTTTGTACTAGTTTAGGTACAACTCGGAGCTCAAATTCACAAGATTTCGATGCTTATATTTTTGTAACGTCTAGGATTACATAAATAGAAGGACTGTAGATAAACAGCCTAACACTAAATATAAGAAAAACTGAAAATTTAATTTAGGTAAAATGTGTATACTTAGTTCTTGTATGTATAACTAAATGGAAGTTCTGTAGGTACTTACATAAGCAACGCAAGTTTCCATAGGAAAGAGCGGTAAGACCACAAATATATTATCCTATGATTTCAGACCCTGATTTATTCAAGGCCACAGCCTGTCGGATTGTGGTCTACCCATATAAACCCTACGAAACCCTATGCAACGCTAAATATAATATACAATCCAGAGACATAATTGTTTTACCTCAAGGGTTGATCCGTATTAATAGTGTAGGTAACCCGCCAGACGCATGTAATATCTGGCCATCACCGGACTCGTATTTAGGTATTTACTATTAGGTATGAAATAAAGCTAACATTCAAGACTCTACACGTATTTTTAGTGGTCAGTTGTACTTACAGCGTTGCATGTAATGCTTTTTCTATTTTGGAAATTAAATTGCAAAATACATACATAAATTAGCAAATGCAAATAATGGCGAGTTAGGGCTATAAGAGGAGTACCGGTAAAAATTCAAATAGTAAAACTTATGAGAATTTCTGGTTTTGGGACTTTTGTGTCATCGAAACCTCTTCCAAACATTTATTTTTATTTTTTTGTATCTTTCTAAATTATGTTGTGGTCAATATATTTGGCCATGCTTCCCGTCTTCCTTAAGACATCTTGCCCGACTTATGCACAATATCCTTACTAACTAGTTTCTGGCGCTGATTTCGGTAAGGGCACTAAGAATTGTATAAGGTTCAATCATTGATTAAAGACCCATAAAAAAATCACACTAAGTGCATAAATAGTTCCCTTCACAGAACATTATTGCGCCCAAGGCAAGGGTACATTTTAAAGGATCACCTTAATATATTGGTCACTTCTGCAAAACGTGAAAACGAGAAATCGTACAGTAGGGAATTAAAAAAGGTAAAAAGCTTGGCAGTTAGCTAATTTAAGAGTACCAGATATCATAGCTATTTAAACATAGATAATAGATTTTGAAATTTCCACTTAATTATCCTGCATGAAAATAAAGCGTTTTTTAAGAAACTTTGATTTCTTTTCAGGAAACTGGTTTCTAAGCAAGACGAATAATTTCGTTTCCTCTGCTGGTTTTGGAAAAGGTTTCAAATGTAGCCGAACAGGGTCAACGATTTGATATTTTATATAATTAGCTAGGATCACCCACATTGTATCCAAGCCCGATAATTCCCCCGCAATATTGCCGACGACAGCTTCACAGCATGATATCCGATCTGACAACGGCAACGAGTAAGTGAGGTACACGTGTTTCACAACGATGATACAGTAATTTACTATATTTACAAGTGACGGGCTTGGGCCCATTTCTCGAAAGTTTGTAAATTGTAATACAAGCGGAAGTCCTTATCATATTATTGATGTTAAAAAGAGAATTCCACAATGTACAAGTTACAAGCTTTTGAGAAACGAGCCACTTATCTAGATAATAGTGTCAAAAAGAGACTTCTACTTGTATTACAAGCTTTCGAGAAACGGGCCCCTGGTCTAGTTATACTTACATGTAAGGTTTATTTTTTTATTGTATCTTAATATAAGGTTCTGTTCGCACAACTTACACAGTAAATATTTTCTGTTTGCTATTCTGTCCCATTACTCAGAGTATAAAAGTTGCATAGTACTGATACTATACGAACATTTGTGAATGTAGTGGAATGTGTAGGAATGGTGGGTGGATTTCATCAAGAAAAATTTCACCATACAAAAATATATTTTTTTTCTTTTATTAATTAAATGTATAAATATGTATCTAGAATTCTTAAGTTATATTTATTAGAGTATCTTGTTATGATTCCACACTAATTTGATGCATAATTTCGAAATTATAGGCTTCAAAATTTTTTTACACGAGATGGTGATGACGACCATGCCATGGTTATGATTTTTAATGGATGGCGATGACACTATGTGTATGGTAATGACGATTTACTATATCATAAGATTCATAGGGGTGTTAAATCAAACAATTTTCAAACAAATCAACAATGTATTTATTTTCAAAGCGCCTTGTGGTTAATTCCAAACTTCCTACCTAGCGAGTTTAGTTCCTGTCTCCTTACATTCCTGTACCAGAGAAGATTTTGTTGCTGGCTTCTTTAGCGTCTTCATTGCTGTCTGACTATCCGTGTATATGCGTGTATATCCGTGTATATCCACGGGCCTCGTCTGCTGCACTTGCTCCTTTATGAGCCTTACGCACCGTAGTATGGCACAAACTTCTGTCTGAAACACTCTCGTATACCTACCAAGTGTAACAGATACCTTTCCCCCCAATTTCGGGATAACTACCTAATATGCCTTGAGTATGCCTGCTCCAGCTTGACCTGTGGAGCTTCTTCTCGAACCGTCAGTGAAGCATATAAACGTCGGATGTTCGACGTTTACCTTCCAGTTGTCCCTCTCCCTAATATGTACTCTATATTTCTTATCGAATATCTCCTTCCTCTTTATGAGGTCATTGTGAGTTACCATCACTTCCATTTTAGACAGTACCCTATCTTGTATTAGAGCGTGTCGCTTGTCTACGCAACTTCCTCTCCATTACTTGTATGCCTTCATTCGGTACCACTGTTCCATGGCCCTCTTTTCCGCTTCTATATGTAGCGCCTTTATACCTAGCATTACCTCTAAGGCGTGTGTTGGGGTCGTCCTCAACGCCCCGGTTATCATCAGACACGCCAGCCTCTGCATCTTTGCTAGGTACCTCTGATATTCCTTAATATGTGCTCTGTGCCACCAGACCACCGCTCCGTATAGTACCCTGGGAAGTATTATCACCTAGGATATCCATTCCAATATCCTCGGCTTTAACCCCCATTTCCTTCACACCGCTCTTTTGCATTGATACAGTGTTCTTATGGCTTTCGCCGTTTGTTCTTTTACACGAGTTTTGTACCTGAGCGTCCTATCTAGAGTCACCCCAAGATATTTTTGCTCGTTTACCAACTCCAGCCCCTTGTCATGTACCCTTATGGGTCTCATCTCTTCTGTCTTCCTTTTGTTAGTGAATAACAGGAGCTTCGTTTTTGATGGACTTAAATCCAATCTTCTCTCTCTGCACCATTCCAGCACTTTTTGGATACTACTGGCCCTTATGGTGCTTATTTAGTACCGGTCCACGTACGACTAGTACTCCATCATCGGAGTAAGCTAATGAGTCCAACTAATGAGTCCAAGTCCAACCTGTGGGAAACGTCTTTTAGGACTAATTGACTTTTGATATTCCGCCCAGTGTCGCCTTTATAGATCTACACTAGAGCAATTTTCGTATCCATAGCGCTATTGTCTTGTTGACTCCTTCCCTTCTCAGACTTTTCTCTACGGCTGAACATTTTATGGCACTTGTTACTACAAGAAAAACTAAAAATTATGGACCAATTTACAAAAATTGTCAACTCCGTACATACAGGATCATAATCATCCATTGCTTCAGTACCGGTATTGACACGCTCGGTGATGACGATTTCACATAAAATCCTAGATTATTTTAGAACACTAATACTTAAAGCAACGTCAACGCCTTACTACGAGTAGTACGTTCCTTTAAGGTTACGTATTCCCAAGTAATTCGTTTAAATATTATTCAATTACTTACTGTAAACCACTCGCGGATGGTTATGACGCCACAGCGTGTTAATCACGTATTGCAGTCACATTTTTATAATTATTTTTGGTTTGAGCCTGCATAGATAAACGTGTACTCGGTTCCGCTGTTTCACCTGAATTGAGGAGGCGGGCGGAGGTACCTGGAGGGCCTGGTATATTTAGACGCACGAGTACAAAAGTACCTCAACTTTGACAGTACCCTTACGGTGTTGATGAATTTTTGGTGTTAAACTTTTAAATATTTTAAAATTTTTTGAACGTATAACAACAATGTTTAAAAACGATTACTAAAGTAAAATTCGCAATCGTACGTTAGATTTGCGATAATTTTCAGTACAAATACGGAGGTTCAGATTTTTTTTTAGATGGTGATGAGTTTTGACATATAAAACATTATATTAAAAAGAAACTATTTAGGTTTCGATTATTTTGATCAAAGGTAACGAAAAAAATAAAAATCAATGCAAAAAACCTAAAATATTTTTTTCTAAACACCGAAACGCAACTTTTTTCCGAGTTTAGAAATCCACCCTGGTGCAATCGTATGTTGTGGTCTCCAAAACAAAAGACAGATAATTTAATTGTCCTTAGACTTCCATCTTTCCCGATGTCTAAGTATCTTCCATATCTTTAGAGTAGGTACCTACCTACAAGTCGAACGACATTTTAAATTTCACGTTTCACACAAATAAGCCCGTGACAAACGGTATGATCCATAGACTGCATAATAAGTAGTCTCTAGAGCTCTTTGATCCACCTTTCTACAATCTATATACCTACTATAGGTAATAAATAGAATGCGCAGCCAAGACACCAATTGCTAACGCTCATTAGCGTATCGTAGTTTTCTATCTCAGTCACTTCTTCTTATTAGTGTGACAAAGACACGTTTTGTTCGCGACTGTGTATTAGTGATTGGCATCTCAGCTACGAACAAATGAAACATGGAAGCAGCACGCGATACCAAATATAAGCTTTCAAAAACGGTCCTGAAATTTCGTTGACAAGTTTAGTGTCACCCCCTCTTGAATGCATCTCGCTAATGATTTTCTACATTAAGCTGTATAAACTTAAATCGGTTTTCAAAAATACCTAGTTGTGATTATTTCATCAAAGTTTTGATCACCGACATAATTATGCGCGGTGTTAAGATAGGTGCTATGTCCATCGCCGCCAATTGCACAATTGTTTTGGGGGCAGGCTTAAACTCACGATTTAAAATTACCTTGATCCTATTAAAGACACATCTCAGAACAAAAAACTTTTGTGTTCTGTTAATCTAAATTTTCTACCGACATAATTCAAGATGATGACTTCCACCCGCCACTTATACTATACATTTTCGGGTCACTACCGAACTATTTACAAAGTTCCCTTTTAAAAAGTAACGTGTACTTACACATTACGCCCGCGTCTCAATGTTATAACACTGTTTAAACTTTAAACGAAATAAGTTTAGAAGACTATAATCGTAATAAAATCACAAACTCTTTTTCAAGACTCCTAGCCTATGTCAGTAGGGTTGTATATCTGTATATCTTTAAATACTACTTTTACTTTAAATACTGAAACGACTACAAATTACTGGAAGTATATAGTTATCTACTCACGTACCTACAATAACTAACCTCCTATCTTTAATTTTGGTGACCTTATATATATTTTTCATCACACCTGTTCGGTAAGTGCGCCAATACGCTGCGGTGATGCGCGCCGTAGGTGCGTCATTACGTCATAGTAGGCCGTTAAGGATTTTCATACAACATTACGTTACGTCGCACTAGCGCGGTCCGGCGCACGCCGCGCGCCGCGCCGAGATTTCTTTTATGAAAATGATGAAATTAAGTCATCCCTGATTCAGACCATTTTAGAGTAGTTTTGTGAAAATTATATTGTTTTATTTACTTTTTTGCATCACAGGTGTGATGAAAAACATTGTGTGTACCACGGGCGGTACAAGAATTATGAACTCGTGTGAAGTAAAGCCCGCTCCTTCGGCTTGGGCTTTACTTTCACACTCGTTCGCAAACTCTTACTTACCGCCCTAAATACACAATGTACTATACCAATAATATTTTCAGGTAATGTTATTCCGGTATTTTTTGTATAACTTCATTTTAAACCCCAAAAATCAAGGATAGGTAGTTATAGAACCTCTCTACGTAGATAGGCTAAAAGAGTTTACATACTTTTTTTAATTTTAAATAGCCTTTACTTTTTTCTTCATAATAGGGAATAACCTGGCCAAAAGAAATGCCACGCCGTATTTTATTACTTTTCTAAGTACTTACACGTAAAAACTTCTTTTTACTATTCAGTTTTACGCCATTTTTAATACCCTCTCGGGTACAATATATTTTTGGGGGCGAGAAATTCACTTTCCTACCTCTATTTAGTCCTGCTGTTTCTAAAAGTTAGACGAGAATGAAAATCCCTTTTATTTTGATAATTCAAGTAAAGTTGTTCAATCCTGAATTTGGAACGAGCTAAAGTTTTATGGAAATCTTCGTTACATAAAATACCAAAAACCATGTAATGTACAACCATAAAAGTATGTATCTAAACATCTAAACCCATCATCACTAATATCACTATCACAATCATTATCAGCAGGTGTTCTGAGAAATTACAAAGTTGATATATACGTAAGTACTACCTACTTTAACATGGATGGTAATCGTAGGTATAATATCGATTATTCTTCACTTGTTCTTCCGAGAGATTATTATAACTTGTAGTAGTGTACTTGTACGGCCGTTGTCACAATATTTAGAGTACATATATTTTATCCATTTAAATAAATAGACACATCTTATGTAGGTAGACGCCTACGTAATATAAAAACCAAAACTTTTCCCCCACCCTACCGCGCCGATCGCTGCCCGCTAGGTCGCTTCGCCACCTCGTCATTCTTTGTTCTTGTGCGCCGTTGATCACATTCATGGATAGGACATCAATTCGTCATATGAAAATTTTAAAGCGGACGAGATCGCTATCTCCGCTAGATTCTTCACCAGCGCGATCTCCTTCTCCAAAACGCCGCCATGGAAGAATTATACCGATTCATCAGAACCAGAGCCTGACGTCGAAAATATTAACGGTTAGTTTATATTTGCTTAATAAGTGCACTGGTTTCGTTGCAAGTATTGTCTGGATGGCATACGCAACAAATAAAATAACCCGTTAGTTGCAAGTATTGTCTGGATGGCATACGCAACAAATAAAATAACCCGTTAGTTGCAAGTATTGTCTGGATGGCATACGCAACAATTAAAATAACCCGTTAGTTGAAAGTATTGTCTGGATGGCATAAGCAACAATTAAAATAACCCGTTACTTGCAAGTATTGTCTGGATGGCATACGCAACAAATAAAATAACCCGTTAGTTGCAAGTATCGTCTGGATGGCATACGCATCGAACAATCTGTTCCTACTAAATAGTAATAGTTGCAAGTATTACCTGGATGGAATACGCAACTATATATACGAGTATAATAGTCAATTGTGCCAAGGAATCGTGCATTTAACATAATAATAGTGACCTAATTACGTTGCAAGTGCAGACTGTAAGTCTCACGCAATGATATAACATTTCTACCCTCAAAGTATAAATATTTAGTTTTGCTCGCTCGAGGGCGTCGAAATGGTTGAATATTAAATATCTTTATACTCGTATTTTCTCCGTTTTAGTTGCTAATAGTCAATCTGACGAAGACCATGCAGTTGACATATTCACACTTTTAGGAGAAGATCCGACTCAAAATAAAGAATATAGCGATGATATTCATGCACATCTCGCTGTTAGGTTTTTAACCTTTTATCAAATGGTTTGAAAAAGGAAGTCCGCTCCGAGCTAGGTACTAAAAGAAAATTAGTCTCGAAAAAGTCACAACTTGGATCCGGCATAACTTACGTAGGACGTGCACTGGATGCAGCTTTTAAAGTAGTAGATAAAACGTCTCGTGACGTAGTTGTTAAGCATTTAGGTGAAACAGGCCAAATATTGTGTGATTTACATTATGTGGACACAACAACACGAAGATTTCTTTTCGTCCATGGATTAAATAAAAATAATAAGGATGTTGTAAAGGATCTCGTTCGAGACAAGCTTCTATTCGGTGAAGGTCTTAATGAAATTATTAAAGCTGTAAAAGTGTGCTCAAGATCAGCTTCCTACAAAAAAAAAAAAAAAAAAATAAAAAAGTACGAATGATAATACCACTGGACCTAGCACAAACAGAAATGCGTCTAATTCTTTCAACTGGAGGGGGATGACGACGGGTGGTTACCGCGACCGTCATCACACAGCCGCTGCTCCAGCCCGGCGACCGTACAACCGGAGGAACTAGCCGTCGACATCGACCAAGAGATATTAAGCCATTCTCAGGTAATTCATTCTGCGGGTAGACTGCAATATTTTTACACGCAGAGGCAAAAATAACCAGGGATGAGGTTATTTTATCCTGGACAAAAGGATTTAAAATACCTTCTATCCTATCACGCAAGGTCTGTAAAAATGAACCTTTCGTCACTCGTCGTCATAATGCTGAAGAAGATAAATGTTTCTTAAAAAAGATTCATGAACTGATTCTCAAAGGTTAAAATAAATGTATACCTCGTAAGAATCAATTTGTATCTAAGATCTTCTTATTAGAAAATTTCTTAGATTTCAATACAAATCACAATTATTCGAGTTTTCCGTACGTCAGTTTGGTTTAAATATAGATTCTTACATTTTTATAATCTAATGAATCGAGTATTGCAACACTTCAGAAGACGGTCATTTATCTGTCATTTATTTAGATGATACTCTGTTATTGGCTGAAACTTACAAAAAATGTAAAGATAATATTATGTGAGACACAATCAATCTCTTGGAGTAATTAGGCTTAGTCAATCATGAAAAAAGCCAACTGTCACCCCAAACCAGAACTAAATTTCTGGATTTCATATTAAATTCAAAAACCTTTCTATCGGAACTTATAAAGTAACTTATAAGACATGAAGTATTTATAGCACTGTGAGAACATTAGCTATAGAGTGATAGGTATACTATGCTCAGCTTGCCCAGCTAAAACTTATGGTTGCGCTCACACAAAGCTATTTGAACGTGTCACATGCTTACTATTAAAAATATGTACAGATTATGATAAGCATATGGTTATTCCAAAACATTTACAAATAGATTTTAAATGGTGGTTAAATCATATTGACAGTTCAGTTAATTTGATTACAAATAATAAGTATGCCGTTGAAATTTATTCAGACTCTTCATTGAGCTTCTGTGGTGCGGCGTGTAACAATAAAACGGCAAAGGTTTTTGATGATGAAACAAAAGCACATTAATGAGTTAAAGCTTATTGCAGCTTACTCCACCTTAAATATATTTGGGCAAGATTATTATGATTCTCAAATACTTTTAAGGATTGATAATAAAACCGCTATTTGTTACATAAATAGAATGGGTGGCATTCAGTATCCTATTTGAGACATTTAGGATTGGTGTGACACAAAAAATAATTTCGTATTTGCTTCGTCAGCTGAAGGTTTCGTGGCTGAATTTGAATCTAGACGATTAAACGACCATACTGAGTGGCAGCTCAATAATTTAGCTTGTGAACTTGCGATACCAGAAATCAACTTGTTTGCTAGTCGTTTAAACCATATTTATGAAAAGTATGACATGTGTTATGGCACGGGGACTCAAACCCCGTTGCACCTGATGCATTTACGCTAGATTGGAAATGATATTTCTTTAATGCGTTTCCACCGTTCTGTCTGATCCTAATATTATCTGATATCAGAACCAATAATTCTGGATGCTAACCCTAAATTGTTATCATCTCCTTCCAGAATCACACATCCACTTTACAAAACTTTGTCTTTGATAGCAGGCATTTTATGCGGGAATCGTTTCCAAGAAGAAGAGCTCCTATAGAAGCATTCAATATATTAATTGATTTAATTTCTCTAAATACGTTTAAACAGTATCAGTCTTGTATGAAATAATGTTCGTTTTTGTTTGCAATGAATACAATCATGATTGTTATGATTATGACGCTTTAACGCTAGTTATTTTTAAATTTCTGTCATCAATTTGCAACCGCGGTGCTAAGTACGGTACAGTCAACACGTACAGCATTAGTAATGTTATTACGCGAGAAAGTTAACCCCGAATTAATGTCAAGATTTTTAATACGTGTCTATAGACGGTTCCTTGCTGAACCGAGATATAATACCACATAGGACACTTCAAGTTTTACTGAATTATTTAAGCTCTTTATATAATTAACATATACAGTTGGAAATATTTGTATCAAGATTCCTGACTTTTTTAAAACATCTGCCTTAAATAGAAATCAATTTATTTTGATATTATCGTTCTTTTTGCAACGTCCGGAAATAATATGTCCAGCGAAAACTTTAATAGCTTACCTGGACCGTACACATAGGACACAATGTCAATGAATTATTAGTATTGAGAATATATTATAATTATAATAATATATTAGAATTGATAGTATTGAGTATCGTCGCAGACACTCGGTCGATGGGTGAAGTTAATGCTGAAAGACAGTGGTATAAACACCACTGTCTTCAACGTAAATAGCACTCGCCATGCTACCATTTCAGCTGCCCAAAGGCTCGTAGTAAGCTTTCAGTTAATTCGTAAAAAAGCTGGGTGAAGTGGTACATCTAAAGTTTTTTGGAACTTTTTACAACAGACCTGTCATTGACGATACTCTGATCTGCTATGATCGAGATTTTGCGCGATCAATTCTGTCCCAGCTCAGGTTGATTTACGAGTAAAAGTTAAAATATACTGTTTATGTATAATTATTTATCACGTTACACAAGGATGACTAAGATTACATATGTCACAGATTCTGATTATTTTCAAATGGATATTTGCAAATTAATCATAATAATATTTTGATTCCGTAAAATATTTATTTTATTTTTTACTCTGAACATCTACAAGTTATAATAATCTCTCGGAAGAACAAATGAAGTATAATTAACTATTAAAAGAAACTTACCTAAGGGAAGTTCAATAGTAATTATACGAGCTTGTTCTTCCGAGAGATTAGACCAGAATAGTCCCGCCCTAACCGTTACCGAAAACGATAGCCCTTGCATAAATAAAATAAATATGTTACCCGTGCAGCTAAGTATTACTATAAACTTAATGACGAGGTGGCGAAGCGACCTAGCGGGCAGCGATCGGCGCGGTAGGGTGGGGGAAAAGTTTTGGTTTTTATATTACGTAGGCGTCTACCTACATAAGATGTGTCTATTTATTTAAATGGATAAAATATATGTACTCTAAATATTGTGACAACGGCCGTACGAGTACACTACTACAAGTTATAATAATCTCTCGGAAGAACAAGCTCGTATAATTACTATTGAACTTCCCTTAGGTAAGTTTCTTTTAATAGTTAATAGTTACCGATATTAAACGTTACGGTAACGAAAATATTTTTGTTTAGACTTATGAACACGAGAGTCAACCCTATATTTTTATTCGATTTAAAGTATAATTTCCCTGGCGAGAATACGCAAGATTAAAGCAGTTTGAAGCGCTCCGTAATGGCTTACTCTCAAAGAAACTAGCAGTAATGCGCCTGATTGCATTTTAACACCAAACGAAATTGAAAAATTGCGACTAAATTGTTTGCGACGTATAAAATAATATGAAAGCGAAGACGATATCTCATTATAAGTAACTCGCCCGAACTGTAGGAATTACACCCAAAAACCTAGTGGATGGTGGATAATTACCCAAGGGTTGAAAGTAACCCGTTTCGAGCATGATTTTAGGCGTTGGAACGATTATTTAATAAATCTGTATTGTTATCGAATTTTTGTTTTATTATTCATCTGCAGAATGTTGCCATTGACGTAATTATCATCAGTATATTATTTCAAACAAGCCATATGTACTGAACCATATACAAATAATATATTAAATACAGTAGGTAGGTACCTAATTACATCTTTACATATAATTAAAAGTATATACCTTTTGTATTAATTGAAAAAAAAAGAATAACTCATACCATCCAGTTTGCGGCAGCATACTGGGTCACGCGCGAATTTATCACGTTGTTTCATCAACACTCATTAGCAGGATTACAATGGCACTTTTGCAGCACACAAACTTATTGAAACACACGTCATTAGACCAAAGTTTTTACCAAGTTGTACGAATCGGATAGTTGCGGTAAATAAACAAAAGACAATAACTGACAAGACCCAGTCATCAGGGGGGGTACCAAGATGTACTAATGCGATTCAGTTTAGGTTCAGGGAAAGGGACAGAGATATACGACTCGTATAGCCTTGTCCCTTTCTCTCGACCTAAAACGAATCGCAATAGTACGTCACGGTAACCCCCCTGGACTGTAATCCACAAATGACTCGTGGGACATGGCAGTACGAATGCAAACAATCTTGCCTTTTAATTTCCTACCCGACAATAGCTGTGGTGCGGTTCCCGTTCGTTAACTGCGTTCTGCTGCGCTAGGAGCTTGTTACCCTACTACCCTATTTCGACGAATACTATTTTTTTTTACAGGTTTTTTCATGCTACCTATTTTTAACACATTTTGTTTCGATATTTAGAATCGCACAAAATTATAATATTAATATTTGGCAACTATTAACAGGGACGCTAACGATCTACTAATGCGATTCATGTTTTAAATGAGAAATGAAATGAATGAATGAACAAAGACGGATGTCTTTGTTCGAGATGAGATTGTATAGATAAGATTCATAGGGCGGCGACAACATTGAAATGATTTAAATAATATAATAAAATTTAAAATGTTTTAAGCATTGTGAAGAATGTAAGGACTAATGTGTACAGTAGATATATCAAGGAAAATCAAAATTATTACGCACATAGAGTAGCGCTTACTTAATAAAGTTGACAAGTGGTAAACCACATTTTTTATTGACTGTACAATGTACAGTCGGGTTCAAAATTGCGTGCACAGTTTATGAATGAATTCATTCATAAATCGGCCATACAATTCTGAACGCCACTAATATTGCTTTACGATACAGAGGGTGACTTATGCATATCGTTGGGGATAGCGCAATACCGCGTAACTCCCAAAGCAGATAGAGTTCAAATATCAAACAATTGATCCTAATTGAATTTATTAGTTACGCGGTATTGCACTATCACCGACGATATAGGTAAGTAATTACTTTTAATGTCGACCGTTTACTTTTCTAAGTATAATATTGTTAAAATGGAGTAAATATGAATCGTTATAAAAATCTTTATGTACTCGTAAATACGATTTATATTAAACTTGGCTTGTATTAACGCCTAGTTATATTTTGATTAAATCATGCATAATAATATAAAAAATTCTAATAATTTCCAAACCAGCAAAGTAGCAGAGTGGGCGGAACCCGCTCCCCCGTGACCCCCGTCATTACCAGCTGCAATAAACTTGCCGATGCTCGAGCAAACAGCGGCGCGGATAGGCAACTCACTGATGAGGATCCAGCTTACTTCAACACTGGGTATTGGGTACAGGTGTAGTGAGAAATTACTTGCCTTCTGAAACGTTCGTAAACACATGCTGTTTCAGGCAGTGTCACCGAGTCTGACTGAAGTAGCATGACAGCTATTACTGTCAGTCTCAGTGAGATAGACTGAAACAGCATGACGTTGACGAACGTTTCCGAAGGCAAGTCATTTCTCACTACATCTGTACACGGATATCGGGCTCCCACCATGTTTTCAGATTATTGATTTAACAATCACAAATTCTCAATAAAAATGAATTCTGTTATATGATTTTTGATGCATTTAACGTAATCAGTACCTAGAGAAATTGATCCAGGTCAAGCTACTGTTTCTCAATTATTTTAAATTTGGCTTGATCAATGTAAATTATCTTACAATTGAATAAAGTTTTAGATTTTACGGCTAAAACGAGTCTATAGCTACGTCGAGTATATTAATCTTTAAGAACTGATTTTTTTTCGTCCCTATAGGTACTTATCTATCCATGTACAAAACTTTAATCACAGATTATGAAAACTAAATCTGAAGAAATAAACGGATAATGTTAATAAAGTAAATATTGGACATTTCAACAATTAAAATTACAATTTCAAATCGTTAAAACTATGCGTGTAATATTTAACACCCATCAATTATTCGTATGGCTACAAATATTTTGTAATGATAATGTAATGATTTAGAGCTACAGAGCCGACATATACTTAATTATTCCTTAAATGCCCCATAAATAAATACGGATAATGTTAATAAAGTAAATATTGGACATTTCAACAATTAAAATTACAATTTCAAATCGTTAAAACTATGCGTGTAATATTTAACACCCATCAATTATTCGTATGGCTACAAATATTTTGTAATGATAATGTAATGCTTTAGAGCTACAGAGCCGACATATACTTAATTATTCCTTAAATGCCCCATAAATAAATAAGAAATTCCAAGCAAAGGATATAATTAAGTATTATATTAAGTACTTCCCGTTTTAATAGGTATTCTGTTTTAGGAATTTTAGGTAATATCTACCTACATTAGTACATTGTGCATCAAGGGAGGTAAGTACGGAATTACTAACGAGAGTGTTAGAAGCCCGACGCCGTCAGGCGGAGGGCTTTTATGACTCGAGTTAGTATTCCGCTTACCTACCGTGATGCATACAATGTTTTTCATCACACTTGCGGACAAAAACGTAAGTTTTAAGACATAATATTATTAAATGCCGTACTGACATTTCTATTACTCCCTAGGGAATATCACTTTTCTATTACTCCCGCTACGCGCGCAAGCAATGGCGCGCTTAGACAGCAAGTGTGATGAAAAATATATTAACCTCTAGCTATTTAAAAGTTTATATTTCTCAATTAATATTTATTTCCAACAGCGTCAAAATAATGATAAATAATTATATTTTCTAATTGTTGATGATTGATTCGTAAAGTTTAATATGGAAAAGCGCTTTTATGACATTTTGATGAATTAATAAATGTTTGAGTTTAAAAATAACCATTTCATTAATAGGTCTATATAAATGTACTTAGTGCTATTGTAACACCTAAACATTTATCCCTTTATTCATAAAAGTTTGTTAATTTAACAAGCCGCTAATAATTGTTTGTCCCTTTCGGTCTTAACAATGTGTCCATAAGAGCAAAAGGGACAAACAATGATTAGCGGCTTGTTAAGTTAGCAAACGTTTATGAATAAGGGGGTTAGCGTTTATGACATACATAATAACAAGCAAACACTAGATGTGGTTACACAAATCGGTCAGCGACCGATTGATACTGGACGTCTGCGTGGCGCCATTGTCTAAGTAAAATAAGGAATATATGTATTATGAAATGGCACTTACTTACCGACATTACGTTCTTTGATAACTCCGACGCTTGACTGAAGTACACACGTTGCATGCTCGATATATTGCCGGATGATCCGAACACGTCGAGCCGAACCTACGCGGGGTGCGAAGCGGAAATCGCCTGTTATAACATTACTTTTTATGTTCACGGCAAGCCAAGAAATTGGCCTATCACTTTTGGACGTTAAAGTACAATATAAATATTACTTTCGAATAGTGGTAGACCACATTGTTGCTAACAATGGAGTGTCTGGAATATGCGCATGGAAATGATCCTCTAATAAACATATGTCACAGCGGTTTTATATACCGTGGGCTCTCATAACCCGAATGATTTAAACCACGCATTTTTTATATAAAAACAAACAAAAAATATTCCGTAAGTTTTGTTATTTGTGGCGAAAAAAAAATTATTGTTATTTTTTTTACTATTTTTTAATGTATTTTAATATAAAAAGTAATTGTTATTAATGAAACTGGCACTTAAAATTAGTGTTAACGTTTTTTTTTCTGCAAACTCCAAATTTTTTTATGTTTTTTTATTTCTCCGTTTTTGATATCTATTAATGAGGTTAGTGAGACTATTCTTCATAATGGCACCAACGCCGTTAAAAAGACCTTTTGTACTGAGTAACAATTAGATTTTTTTTTTCAATTGGTAATAATTCTGAAACTAGGCGATATCCAGAAAAATTTATATGCCATTACAATTTCTAAATTTAGTTAGGAATCCACTGTTAAAATCGGGCGGGCTTAAACAGCCCACGGTGTATATTACAGTGGAATTAAAACAATAGCGATTGGACACGGACAGTACGGTGATAAAATTCTAAGCCCTCAGTTAAGCTGACTCGGAATAGAGTAGGTCCATATTTTGTGGTAAGGATTATTACCTCCTAATGCGTTTATACGCATAGTTAAGACCTACGTCCAGCAGTGGACTGAGAGAGGCTGATGATCAAACATTTAGTGGAGAGGAAATTTTACTACGTCATTCGCCTACTGCGTTCGCTGAAATCAAAGTATGAGCTTGCCAGGCTACCGACATTACCAAGCAACGACACTATGTAATTCCCGGTTAAGACGGACGCGAGCGTATACACAGAGCAGGATTTCTGACAGAGCGTCCTATCAACCAAGAAAGAAAACTGCACTATCGGTCATGCTCCGGAATAGAAAAAAAAACTTTAAAACCTATTAAAAGCTATTTAGTTCTTACGGAGCTGCAATAGTATTTTATATAATTGTAACTCGGCAAGCCTCGTGACCTAAACCCGGTACTCAACTTATATAGCCTTCATATTGTTATGATTGTATACAATACTTTTTCTACGACAGCCAAATACATACCTAGTATACCTTACTCGAAAACAATAAAATGGGTTACATACCTACTTAAAGAATAAATAGGAATATTTATACCAATAAATACGTACACACAAGAGTAAAAAAAGTAAATCAATAATTTTGTTCTTTAGTGTAAGTCAAATCCTAGTATTTGATCCTCAATTCATATGAATCACTCATCATTATTTAACTTTTTGCACAATCACTTCGAAATATTTTTACCAAGATTTACAAATTTCGAACACATTATTCCGAACCATAGACAAAATAAAAATAAAATAAGCCGGTTCTGAATTACGAAAAATGTGGTTGCGTTCAAGAATATCTAAATGTCAAATGTCAAAATAATAAAATTATATGATAGAATTATGGTTTTTACCTTCGTTTTGTAATATCTAATTCATTAAAACGCATTTCAGATTATTTTTACATGTTGATTTAAATCATGAAACTAAAAATGAACCCTATTTTTAAAAAGCAACTTACTACTGCAAATGAAAACATGAAAACGTGGAAGTTGTCCTTAGAAAAAAAAAATAACAGAACTCCTATATTCATATGAGTACTGCTCAGCAGTTATCATATGAACCTATAGACAAATAGACTTTCTTATCGTTACTCAAATGACGTTAATTTGGATACCGCTGACAA
>JALPQI010015981.1:0-36112 GCA_025490895.1 Thaumatotibia leucotreta | reverse complement strand
TGGTGTCGTAAAGCGTCCCCCATCTTTGTAAGTACTGGTAGTAGCTTTGGTTGTGGCCACGAAAAGTGATATTAAAAGACTTGTCACGGTAATTTATTTTAACTTAATGGCGATGTTGCGGCTCCCAGCACAGGAGGTGAAGCGGGGACCGTACGGAAGTAAAACCAGTAGCGGCTGCCGCCGCGCCCCCGCTTCCTCGAGTCGCCTAGCGAGCCACTAGGCTCTGAGATACACGCTCATGTGCGCGTCTACTTATTTTATTTTGATTAACGATACATAAATTTCAAGTACCATTGTGGAACTACTATTAGATCATTTTTGAAGCATCCTCGAGTTTTATTTATTACTGAAGACCTCAGAAATTATACATGGTGACCTAACGACGTGATTAATACGCAACATTCTCTACCCGAGTCGAGCAAAGCTACGTGTGAAGAGGGCAAAGGTCACGACAGCGACAACGTGTCAAAGATCTTCACATCCTTGGATCAAGTATTGGAGTTTGCGACGCCTGTTGACCTGTACACCGACGCCACGACGCTTGTCCTGTTCCTCAGTGTTTAATTTGGAATTCTACGAGCCGAGGAAGCTGCAGACACCCTTGCTTGAAGCCCGCCGGCCAGAATTGCGCCGCAGCCAGGTTTAGCGAGGGAAGTGCACCATCCTGTATTTTCCCCTCTCTCCGCTTGTATTTTCCTATACTTGATTGATTAGCTTTGCCAGCTTCATAATAAGGAGTAGGTACTTGAGTTTAAATTTATGCTTAATTGCACAGTTGACGCAAACATTTTTTTTTAAGCGACTTTCTCTTAATTGATAGTGCCAGTGAATAACCTGGTCGCTGCTTTTAGCCTATTTTTAATTATTAAAAGGCCTTTTGGGTACGCTGAATTAAGCGATTAAATTTTTTGCAATCGAATCCTATTGTTATTTGAATGCCTACTTGAGTGCGTTTTCGGATTCGTATATTTAATACGCTTACATTTAAGCATCGCGCTGCTTAAAGAATATAATTAATTTTCACCCTTTTTTTGCCTATAAACGCCATTAAATACGCATTTATCAAAATTCACGAATATATATTCAAAATAAAATCCTTTAGATTCCTTAGTGACACGAATGTGTCGTGATTGCAGATAAGAGCCGTTGCCGGCCGGTCACCGCCCGGCAACAGCCGCGCGCTCAGCTGTAGCGCGATTTCTGCTGACACCTGCACTCCGCTGCATCTACGTTGTTGCCGAGTCAACCACCGTGACTGTGAACATAAGCCGGACAATTCACGTATTTCATTTTCTCTTTATATTTTTATTTTTGATTTTGTTTTCTCATTCGTTGTTTAACTGAAATCAGATCTTTTTTCATAATAAGATGGCTACGTTGATCCCTACCAGAATCTCCATCAAGGGCCGTATTACGAAATTCAAAAATTATATTGCCGAATTAAATGGGCAGGAAAATATTTCCTCTAGGGATGTTGACGAGCTCTCGTTGAGATTGGACCGTTTTCGTAACATGTTTACGCAATTTGATCAAATCCAAACTCAAATAGAGATCTCGACTACGTCAGACATGGCCACTGAAATTGATATAAGAGAAGAGATGGAGAAGGACTTTATATCTCTTATTGCTGCAGGTCAAAAGATTATTGACAGGACGGCCGAAAGATCTGATTTCGCCAGCGTAAAGTCTGAAGTCCACAGTAACTGTGGTCATGATAATAATTGTAATGGATTAAACTTCCGGCTACCGATTATTAAAATTGCCAATTTCGATGGTTCATACTTTAAGTGGCTTGAGTTTAGGGACACTTTCGATTCGCTCATTCATAGCTCTGACAACATCAAACCGATCCACAAATTTCATTATTTAAATTCTTACTTGGACGGTGAGGCCGCCCAGGTTATTAGTAATTTAGAGGTATCGGATAATACCTACACGGAAGCCTGGCGCCTCCTCTGCGAGAGATACGACAACAAAAAACAGCTGATTAGCAATCATTTGAATTCGTTGTTCAACTTGCAATCGGTTGCCCGCGAATCGGCAAAGTCTTTGCGTTATTTAGTGGATCATGTCTCTAAAAATTTACGGGCTTTAAATACATTGGGTCAGCCCACTGATAAGTGGGATACGCTTCTTATACATATGGTTGCGAGTAAGTTGGATAGCAACACGACATTAAAATGGGAGGAATTTAAAAATAATTCGTTCAAAAATGACGAAATGCCTACATTGGCCGATTTTAATCGTTTTTTAAAGGGACGTGCTGATGTTTTGGAATCGGTTCAGCGTAACAAGTCTGACAAATACAGCGCTAATAATAATACTAAACGCGAACCTGATTGCTCGTCATTCCTGTCTCTCGCCATTGAAGACAGGATCGCCGGAGCGTCGAAGTTACGTCTCTGCCTTAACTGCTTGCGGAAGGGGCACACTTCTCATCGCTGCAGAGTAGCTCCGTGTCAAACTTGTAAGAAGCGCCATAACACTTTATTGCATAGGGTGACTCCTCAGGCTGCCGCCTTGCCCGTGAACCCGCCGGTGTCGCCGCGGCCGGAGCCCGGCCTGGCATCGCACATGTCCGTGTCCCACTCAAATCAGGTTTTATTACCTACTGCCCTTATCGACGTGTATGACCCGATAAATAACAATTACGCAACAGTACGCGCATTTTTAGATTGCGGCAGTATGACTTCCGTTGTTAGCACTAGTTTAAAAGAAAGATTACATCTCGCGGCCATGCCTAATAATTTGAATCTTTTCGGATTGGGCAATATTCCCGTATCAACTGCCCCCGAGCGCTGTGCCGTGCGAATTCGATCTAAGCAAGATAATAACGTAAAATTCGACATTTCATGCTTAATGTTACCTACCGTCACCGGAGATTTGCCACTAAGTTATATCGATGTATCGAACATGAACTTGCCGCCTAATGTGAAACTCGCTGATCCTCGATTTAATGAGCCCGCGCCAGTTGATATTTTAATTGGTGGTGACATTTTTTGGCATTTGATTGGGTTCGAACAGATTGACGTTGGGCTTGATACGTTGGTATTGCACAAGTCTAAGCTAGGTTGGTTGGTAGTGGGAAAAACAAATGCGTATGCGATGTCTGGCGACGGGACGTTCAATTCCTTTTTACAATGTAACAATTTATCTATGCGAGGTGATAGTTTAGACGACTCGCTCACAAAATTCTGGCAGCTGGAGCAAGTGCCTCAGCCGACCCAGCCGTACACAGATATTGAAGCGGAATGTGAGCAACATTTTATAACTCACACTTATCGTAACGAGAACGGCAGGTTTTGCGTTCGTTTGCCATTAATTACAGAACCCGACTGTTTAGGAGATTCGTATCGGTTCGCTAAAAAACGGTTCTTTGCTTTGGAAAAGCGATTTAAGCGCAACCCTGACCTAAAACCGGCCTACGTGCAATTTATAAATGAGTATGCCGAATTAGGCCATCTCTCTGTCTCTGACTCTGACATTCCTAACCCTTCGTTTTTCGTGCCCCACTTACCCGTGTTAAAACCTGAAAGCGAATCCACTAAGTTAAGGGTTGTTTTCCATGGTAGTGCCCCTACCACATCCGGGTATTCTATAAATGACCTTCAAATGGTCGGCCCGACGATTCAAGACTCATTATTTAACATTATCTTGAGATTTCGCACCTATAAATATGTTTTGACCGGTGATGTCGCTAAAATGTATCGACAGATTTTTATTCAGGAGTGTGACCGTGACCTCCAATTAATTCTCTGGCGCTCTAATGAGAACGAGCCCTTAAAAACTTTGAGACTAAACACCGTTACCTACGGATTTTCAAGTGCTAGTTTTTTGAGCACACGTTGTTTGTGGCAATTGGGCGAGGAATGTGCAGACGAAAAGATTAAGACTGTAATACAAAATGACTTTTTAGTGGATGATTTGTTAACAGGGTCAGACACAGAGGATGAGTTACGACTTATCAAGGCGTCGGTCGAGCGTGCGCTAGCGGCTGGTTGTTTCCCTCTGCGCAAATATCGCTCTAATTCACCGTCCGTACTGCGTGATTCACAAAGCCCTAATAATGACGGCGATAAGAGTAGCTTCATGATTAGCTCGTCGTCGTATACATTAGGAGTAGGCTGGGACTCAGATGAAGATATTCTTCATTTCCCCACTCAATACTCTTCTAAGGACGGGTACCCCACGAAACGGTCAATTTTATACGATTCATGCAAAATATTTGACCCGTTAGGTATTCTATGTCTGTTTACAATTATACCTAAAGTTTTAATTCAAAAATTATGGGTTGAAAAAATTGATTGGGACCTTCCTGTGCCGATTCACATTAATGAATCATGGCAAGATTTCGTCAGTGGGTTAACTGCTTTGACATCAATTCGAATACCGCGTTATGTTCTTTGCGATTTGCCGACACATATTGAAATGCATTGTTTCTGTGATGCGAGTTCAACCGCATACGCCGCGTGTATTTACCTGAAGTCCTGGAATGCGAATGGCGATGTCGTAGTGAGGCTGCTCTGCGCTAAGGCCAAGGTCGCGCCAGTCCAGACCACAACTATCCCGCGTTTGGAATTGTGCGCTTGCGTTCTAGGTGCGCAACTCGCGGCAGCTGTTTCTAAGACGTTACGTTGCACTATCGCGCAGAAATTTTATTGGACTGACTCGTCGATTGTCATCGCGTGGCTTAAAACCAATCAAACAAAATTGAGAACCTTCGTTTCAAATCGTGTGGCTCATATTTTGGAACTTACCGATGGTAGCGAGTTCCGGCACGTTCCGACAGCTCTTAATCCGGCTGATTATCCCTCTAGAGGTGTCGATGCTCGCCGTTTGGATGCTTTAGACATGTGGTGGAACGGGCCATCATTTTTGTACGAGCCGCAAAGTAACTGGCCTCAATTTCCCTTAAATTCGGAGTACGATTTGCCTGAATTAAAAGTTAACGTCGCGACCGCGATCACCAGCGAATCATCACTAAATCGCCTTGTTGATTTCGATCGATATTCGAAACTTAAATTTTTGCAACGTGCATTAGCTTATATATGCAGATTTGCGCATAACTGCCGCGTCCCTTCGAATAGAACAACGGGTGTGCTGCAGCCTGAGGAGCTTGAAATTTCCTTCAAGAAACTGGTTGCGTTGGCGCAACAGGATACTTTCCCGGTTGAAACAAACCTGTTGCGTGACGGCAAACCTCTGGGACCCAAAAGTCCCCTCTTATCATTAAACCCATTTTATGATCAGGATGACAAGCTGCTCAGGGTTGGTGGACGGCTGACCTCGTCGTTTTATCCTTTTGACAAACGGCACCCAATGCTTCTACATGCAGACCACAGATTAACCCGACTGTTGTTTCAGCAAGAGCACTTGCGCCTCCTGCATGCTCCCCCCCAGTTGCTTCTTGCCTCCATTCGTGAGTCCGTGTGGGCCGTGTCAGGGCGAGCGCTCGCTCGCACTGTGTCGCAGCAATGCGTCACCTGTCGCCGCGCGGCTGGCAACACTTTCGTCCCGTTAATGGGATCGCTGCCTTCTCAGCGCGTAACTCCTGACTTTCCCTTTATTAGTGTAGGTGTCGACTTCGCGGGACCTTTTATGATTACAGACAGGCATGGTCGAGGCTGCAAAATAACAAAATGTTATTTAGCCATATTTGTTTGTTTCCGGTATAAATGTTTACACCTAGAGGCAGTAAGTACGCTGTCCACGGATTCTTTTATTCTTTCGCTTCGACGTTTTATCTCTCGTAGAGGACGACCGCGCGAAATATATTGTGATAACGGACGAAATTTTGTAGGAGCGGCCAAAGAAATTGGCGATTATTTAAATTCTAATTCAGACACGATCACCAATTTTACGTCGAATGAGGGAATACAATTCAAATTTCAGCCGGCTTATGCTCCTCACTTTGGCGGGTTGTGGGAGGCAGGTGTAAAATCCGCAAAATTTCATCTCAGTCGGATACTGGGCAATGCTCATTTAACATTCGAGGAGTTGGCAACGCTCTTCAGTCAAGTAGAGGCTATCCTGAATAGCCGCCCATTGTGTCCTCTTTCATCCTCACCTAACGATTTCCAACCTTTAACCCCAGGTCACTTCATCATAGGGCGCGCGCTTACCTCGCTGCCGTCGCCCCATCTGGCGGATATAAAAACAAACCGTCTAGACAGGTTTCAGAGACTTGAGGCATTAAGGCAGCACTTTTGGAGGCGTTGGCAGCTGGAATATGTCTGCGAGCTCCAGCAGCGGACAAAGTGGCGTGTTCCTGGACGAGCTCTTCAGCTGGGCGACCTGGTGTTGATGAAGGAAGAGAACACGCATCCAATGCACTGGCGTCTTGGACGAATCGCCAAACTATTCCCTGGTACCGATGGGATTTCCCGAGTAGCCGAAGTTGCCACTGTGTCCGGCACATATAAAAGAGGTGTAAAGTACCTATGCCCTCTCCTGGACGAGACAGCTGAATCCTTGAAGACTGACGTCTCCAAGGCCCCCCAGGATGTTGCGGCTCCCAGCACAGGAGGTGAAGCGGGGACCGTACGGAAGTAAAACCAGTAGCGGCTGCCGCCGCGCCCCCGCTTCCTCGAGTCGCCTGTCGCCTAGCGAGCCACTAGGCTCTGAGATACACGCTCATGTGCGCGTCTACTTATTTTATTTTGATTAACGATACATAAATTTCAAGTACCATTGTGGAACTACTATTAGATCATTTTTGAAGCATCCTCGAGTTTTATTTATTACTGAAGACCTCAGAAATTATACAGCGACTTTTTTTGTTATTCAAGTCGTCTAAAGCTGTCGTTAGCCGTGTGGCAGCAAGAATACATTTGCCAAATCTTCCCGCGGGTGTCGTAAGAGTCGACTAAGGGATTGAAGTGTCACTGACCATTCTACAAGATTGGTGATTGGCAGCAGCGTCATCATAGTGTACACATTACTGTATCGTAGCTTAATCTAACTCGTAAGATTTGATGAACGATGCAAATAAAAACTTTGTAAAATACGTATACGTTAGTAAACGCTATTTAGTTTCGTGGCCACACACCCGCGTCCATCGAGCGACGTGCTAAGGGCAGTCATAAACCGAAGACCTCGCCGTAAAATTGATCCTCGGCCGACTAGGCTGTGCCCACACTTGTGTTCTACATTTTTTTTATTTAGGATCACAAACAGATGTTATACTGTTGTATGTTATGTTCAGAAATCGGACAAATGTGCGTCATTATTCGGAATAATATGAACATGACTACAAAGTTGAATAAATTAATAACTAAAGGAATAATTTTTATGAAATTTTATGTCGAAGCTTTAAGATGATTATTTACAAAGGTTTTCATAGCTACCTGTTTCAAATAGGTATTTTTTTGAAAATGATTAAATGATTAATTATTTAATCAATATTACAAAATTCTATGTTGAATTTAAGATGATTATTTACAAAGATTTTCTTAGCTACCAGTGTCAAATAGGTAATTTTTTGAAAATAAAAAAATGATTAATTATTTAATCAATTTTAAAGTCGTGTCCTTATTATTGCGAACCATGACGCACATTTGTCCGATCTCTGGTTATGTTAGGGAGGGATGCTCGACCGGACTCGAGCGGGCTGTCGAGCATCCATAACTGTGCTCATTCACCTTTGCTAGAACTACAGGTTCTGGTTGCGTTCCTGGAACACTTCCTTCTAGCCTTCCAATTGTCTTCCAGAATCGCAGAACATTTCTGAGGTCAATCTCCCTGAGTTCCTTCTCCTCCAGCCTCAAACACGTCATAGTTCGCCGCTGCGTACATGACGCATTCAGCAAGGACTTGCTGGCCAATCACAAACAGATAATATACATCTTACATACTCTTAATTCTATATACAGTCGACGTCAAAGATATCATTACGGTTTAAGTGTCAAAAATATATTTACAAGACCTTAACGTCAAGGGAATAGGTAGAGTCGTGGTTCGTGGTTGATGTTTATCAAATTACAGGTAACCACTGCTAGCAATTATATCTCTATGACATTTACATAAGTATGTTATTATTCCGTACAACCGGTGCCCCGACTGAACCTATCCACGCATATTCATAATGATACCCAAAAAAGAAAATTGTAACAGTTATTTAACTCAACTCATATTAGTACCTATTAACGTAACTTAAAATAGAATACTCGTTCATCAGTTAACCTTATCCATTAATTAAGTACTGTAGCCGTAATGAATTTACAAGTATCGGTAACGTTAGGTTTTACTTTCCAACTCATGGTACGGCTACTGAGAGCTTACCGCAAACATTAATAATCGTAAATTTCTAGCGTTTTTCCAATGAAAGCATTGTCAAGATGGACATAGACATTTGCTCGAGAATTAGGCTTTTCGTAGTTCACGGCAGGGATCGGATACCGGTTTTTTCTCCATACAAAAGAACTGTTCTAATTCCGTTCTTTTTCGTACTTCGGTTTATATTTTTTTGATAATGGAGTAATCAAAAATATAGTTATAGTTACATAAAATGTTGAATACTACATAAAGAGTGTCAAACATTTTAAAATATTGAGCTATTTCGAGGTTTTTTTAAAAAACCGGTTCCATTCCCTGGTTCACGGTAGGCACTCTGCTGTCACCCTAACGAAAAATACAACTGTGGCACCGCCATTAGAGTAACATTTACGCTTGGACCGAAAACTGTTTTTCTCAGAAAACTATTATTCGCTATTGGATAAATCACTGGTTTTACGGCCGCGACAGTTATGTTCGGCTGACAACATGTGCCTTCGATCGCAATAAAGCGCTCTTACCAGATATTTCTGGTCGGTTTGCTATGATTGCGTGAGTCGTAAAGATCTGAATGGGCTTGTCGCATTAGTTTTACTTACTACTTAGAACTTAGACTAGGGTACAAGTTGTGAAACATTCTAATATACCTTGAACCCCGTGCTAGTTGGTAAACCCTAGATTGTTCAACATTAATAAGTTACTACAGACAACTGGGTAATATTGCTTTCAAAAGGTTTTGCGAAATAGTTTTCCAGTAATTTCAAATTAAGTAAATACCTTTTTCCTAATGATAAAAATGTCAATGCCACCAGCCATTAGCATCATCGGCACAATATGTACAATCCCACAAGGGTCTATTTTAGATCTAAGGTTTAGGTTTAGTTTTATTTGACTCTGTACTTACAAATAAGAATACTTAGTATAATCGCAATATCTAACATGATTTCTGTATTTCAAACCAAACATGTAAATCTTAGAACACAGCGAGATAGCGCTTGTAATGCAGAATAAGCTATCTACGCAGTGTTGCCAGATGCTCCGCATTCTGCATTTTTCTCCGCAATTTTAAAATAATGCAAGTTTGACATCGAGTTCATAATGATGTGGATAGTTTGCAGGATTGTGGCTCAATGTGAAGGTATTCAAAATAACATTGGTTGCTTTTGTCTCAAGACATTATAACAAGACGACGCGGAAGGCTTAAAAACATCAGTTTCTTTTAGTGCATTTTTTTCTGGTCTGTGAGGGTGTTCCACTGCTGGGCAAAGGCCTCTCCCTCAGATCTCCAGACAGTAGAAAATATGTTTAAAAAATGTGTATACGGGTCAAACGCAAACCCATTCGAAGTCTTTCCGGTGGACAATCTAAAAGTTAAGGCCTATAAAGCTTCATTTTCTTATGAAAGCCTTATCTTTATTAAGACGTACTCCTTTTTCATTGCGTTGTATGATAAAAATCATTACTACCTGTCCACAGGCTGTTAATTATCGACCACAGGAAATAAAAAGTGCGTATTCAGCTGAACTGTAGAGCCCCTCTTTCCTGTGGCCAATAGTAAGTAAGCAACTGGTAGAAGTGTAGTCGTGATTTTTATCATACAATTCAATAGAAAAGGAGTGCATTTAAATGACAATAAATATTTAATACGAAAATTAACTGTCATAGCCCTGAACTTACAAAATGTCCACCGAAAAGACTCGTAACATGATTTTGAGTTTGACCCATTCTGTTTTTCCGCTTCTTTATTCAAAATTACGCATTTTTGAAGCGTATCCCCATTTAGCATTACAGTATCCGGCAACACTGTACCTAGGTATCCTAGTCGTCTCCGATATTCCTTACATTGCTGGTATATCCGGGTACAGTCACGCTCGCATAAATCTACAGCGCTCGTCTTCACCGCAGAACATTGCCTCTCACTAGATAGTGCAGACATACCTGTGTCAATCTAATACGGATAAATTAAACCAGGCATAGGATTCACTGGTGTAATCATCAGACTCGGATCCAAGTAATTGCAATCGTTATGTGTTTATCACAAATATTTATCTCTTTTCCTTGGTCAATTTCTTCGTACTTACATACATATGGATGGACTTAATTTACGAGTATGTATGAATGTCTCATGATACTTATGGACAGGCTGACCAAAAAATAAGTGCTTCCTGCCGCCAGTGAAGTTTTGTGAAGCAGAATAAACACTTTTTTAGAGATAGGGATTTTTTTAGAAATAAGTTCAAGTGTCCGAAGTAGTACTTCTAGCACCTACTTTTTGCCACTATAACTACTTAGAAGTACTTAATATTTTCAAAAGAATATTTACCTTTCTGGAAATTCAAAAACCTTTTATTCTGGGTCCCAAAACCTTACAGGGTGCTTAGACTAGTTGCCAATCACTAACGCTTGATCATCAATCGTAAACGAAAGGCAGCTAACTGTCTTTGTCGCTCTAATATGAAAGAGTGACAGAGAGGGAAAACTACGATACGCTAAGTACTAAGCGTTAGCGATTGGCAACTTGGCTAAGCATCCAGGTAAGTGAAACCACTTATATTTGGCCACCTTGTGTAAATATGTTCTACATATAAATATATGTGGGAATCTCTATTGCCTCCGAATAAAATGCGTTTCTTCGTTAATTTAGATTTATTTTCACCAGCTAAATTGTTTTACTTCTTTCACACCACGTCTTACACCTTTCACATCTTACCACGTTCCCCATTCAAATCGTTCTCCCGTCCCTCTCGCACCGTCTACCATCCTTCTCTCCCACGTACGCTCCGTTCCACTCATCTTCTTACGTTCCGATCCTACATTCTCGGCCGTCCTGCAGAATATCTGCCCTCAGATATCATTCCCGTTCATTCATCTTCACATCATACAAACATCTTACGTTAAAGTTGTCCAACAAAACAACAACTGTCTTAAATACATTGTGCTCAACATAGCACTTTACATAATAACAGCATTTTGGCAACATGAAATTTAAGGTAACAGCGTAAATAAACAACATATAAAAATATTCTAACAACAGTCTATGTTATGTAACGATCTTTGACATCTTTAAAATTTAAGCTAACTTAAAAATACTTATTTGTGAGATCACTGAGATCAGGTTTATCCGCTTAGGTTCCGTCTTTAAAATATACGCTATGAAAATATGTAACCGAGAAATAAGGTATCTTACGTGCATCACCATCATCAAAAAAATCAAAAATAAAAGGTTAAAATCCTACCAGTTACTCGCAGTCTTCGTCAGGCCACCTCTTCATGAAGTCTGCCGCCGTAGATGTCCTGTTCGGCCCCTCCGTACCGCTGTAAAGCTTCTCCACGTCGTAGCGATCATTACGCTTCACCTTAGTTACCTTGTAGGGTCCTAAGAATTTCGGCTTAATCTTTAGACCTGGCCCAAACTGTGTTCTTTTAATCGCAACAAGATCGCCTACTTCATACTTAGAGCTCTGCTTCCTCTTTTTATTAAAACTCTTTCTGTTTTCCTCTTGGATCTTCTGAATCTGTTCTTTGGCCTTCTGCCTTAGAATTTCTCTTTCTTCATCATACTGGGATATAATTTCTTTTTGCAACAGGTTTAATATTTCTACATCCTCTTTGCAGTTCATCTTAGTACCGGTCAACAGCTGGAAAGGTGAGGTATCTATGCTTCTCTGATACGTACTATTTATAGCTCTCTGTACTCGTCCCACGTGCTTGTACCATAGAGACTGATCTTCTATGCATAACTTGGTCAACATCGGTATCATAATACGATGGATTCTCTCTACTTGGCCGTTACTCCTGGCTACTCCAGTCGTAATAGTCACATGCTGGATACCCTCATCTTCACAGTACTCCTGAAAAGCTCCGCTCGTGAATGCCGTACCTCTATCGGTAATAATGCGTATTGGGTTACCGAATGTCTGCTGCTGTAGTTGCAACCTGCTAATTGCTTCAGCACTGGTTGTTGACTTCGTTGGGTAGAGCCACACAAACTTTGTGAATGCGTCCACAACTGTCAGTATATGATTGTAACGCTTCTTTGTTTCAGTCAACGGTCCAATGTGGTCTAAATGCAACGTATGCAGTGGCGTTCCTTCTTTTGCAATAGGATTCAATAAGCCTTCTTGTTTGCCTTCTTTTCTGGTAGCTAATAAAAAAGGTATATAACTTGTAATTACTTCTTCAATCTTCCTGTCCATGTTTCTTATGTAGTAATCTTTGCTTATAGCATCTTTCATCTTTCTCATGGCAAAATGGCCATTACTGTGTACCTGCTTGATAACCTCTTTTTCCATAATCTTAGGTACCACCAGTTGCCGCTGATCACCTTTGTAAAGTATGTCATTTTGCACATAAAAGTCATTGTAATTTCCATCTTTCAAAATCAGTTGTTTAATGGCATTGAGCTCCTCATCTTTTTCTTGAGCTTGGCTAATCTTCTCGTGCAAGCTTACCACAATGGCCACGTATGGATTCCGGCTAAGAGCATCTGCATGTGGCATCTTAACACCCGGTCGATGTTCTATCTCATAGTCATACTGGTCCAGTAGTAGTACCCATCTTGCCACTTTAGCTGTCAGATCTTTCTTTTTCAAAGTGAGCTCAAACGCTTGACAGTCTGTAACAATCTTAAAGTGAATACCAAATAGGTAATGGTGAAACTTCTTCACAGATTCCACAATAGCTAGAGCTTCGAGTTCATAGCTTGAATATCGACTTTCTGCTTCACTTGTACGTCTACTTCTATAGTATACAGGGTGCAGTTCTCCATCTTGACTTCTCTGCATAAGTATACCTGCCAGAGCCTGGCTCGACGCATCTGTGTGAAGTTCTGTGTGTAACTTCGGATTGAATATCTTTAAAACTGGTTCACTCGTCAACTTAATCTTTAAAATGTTATAGGCTTCCCTTTGTTCTTGACCAAAAACAAACTTAGCATCTTTTCTCATCAAGTCAGTTAAGGGTCTTGCTATCTGTGCATAATCTTGTATGTACTTACGGAAGTATGAGGTCAATCCAATGAAACTTTGTACTTGTTTAAAATCTCTTGGTTCTGGATAACATGCTACTGCCTTAATTTTGTCTGGACTTGGCTGTACCTGCCCTTCTTTGATAAGATGCCCTAGGTACTCAATCTCTTTGCATATCAGGTGCGCCTTCTTCCAATTAATTTCCAAACCATACTCCGCAGCTACTTTCAATACTCGTTGCAGCTTTGAGAGTGCATCTTGCTCCGTCTGACCTGGAATTATTATATCGTCAATGAATACCATCATAACACCTTCTTGAATTAAATCTTTAAAAATAATGGTGATGAATCTCATGAAATACTTCGGTGAGACTGATAAACCGAATGGGGCTCTTAGGAATTCCCATTGCCCATGGTGCGTAACAAACGATGTATATGCGACCGACTCCTTGCTTATCCTTAAATGGAAGAACCCATTTTTCAAATCAAGCACACTGAACAACTTAGCATCCTTCAACTTGTCAATTAGGTCTTCGATCAGTGGTAGAGGAAACTCATCTTTAACCATTTTCCTGTTAAGCAGTCTATAATCAACACACACTCTGGTTGAACCATCTTTCTTTTTTACTAAAACTAACGGGCTAGTGTACTCAGAAAAACTCACCTGTATAATTCCTTTCTGCATCCATTCATCTACCTGCTCTTTGACAATCTGCTGTTCTGCCAAGGAAAGTCTTCTCGGACGTTGTGCCACGGGGATGTCATCTTTCAGTATGATCTTGAGTTCGATTGGCGCCTCCTTTGTTTGTATAGGTTTGTATTCAGCCACCAGTCGTTCCACCTCTTCTTTAACAACGTTGTCGTGAATGTGACCTGAAACACTACCCTCATTCACACAATTCACCCTCGCCAACCATCCGTCATCCTCTGATATGAACTTTACGGAACCCTCGCGCATAACCATCACTACAGTATCCAGAAATTCACGACCTATAATTACTGGAAATGGCATAGCATCATTGGATACAATATGGAATATTACATCGTTATAACACTTCCCGTCAATTATAACACTTTGGTAAAACTTTCCAAGCGATTTTACCACCGACTGTCCAAATCTGTTTATCACTTTGTCCTCAACGCACATTTCCACTTTTAATTTATTAAACACGTCCAATCTAATAAGGTTTAACGCACTACCCGAGTCAATTAATGCGCTTACATCCATTCCGCATAAATAAATCGGCTTCATCGGCTCATCGGAAATATTTTCAATCTTTTCGTCGTGTTTGTTTACATCCAAATGCCGGCCGCTGACAATGACATCCGCCATAGTGAAGTTGTCATCGATGCGCGCTTCCTCATTGGCCGATTGCCCGAACATGGCCGACTGCCGCCGACTATCCGTCGCCGCCGCCGAACCCGATGATTGCTGTCTCGCTTTGTCGTTACGGAAATCGTGAAACGACTTCGCCGCCGGAACATCGCCGCGCTCTTTTAAATTGTTCGATGTACACTGACTTCCGATATGTCCAAACTCGTTACACCGAAAACATTTGACGCCCTTCGTACATGTCAAAGCCAAATGATTATCTTCGCCGCATTTATAGCACCGTTTTCGACCTGCCGACGATGATGAATAATTCTTCATATTATCTTTTTCTATCTTATTATGATTAGGTTTAACTTCTTGCACTTCTTTCTTCGTTTTCATCTTCATCTTTTCGTATAACTGTAATTTTTCTTTTAGGACCGGATAGGTAGTTGCGCCGTACAAAATAGCTTTGTTAAGCTCGTAATCCGTTATGCCGTCGATAATGTATTGTATAGCTATGTAATCTGGGAATTTTGCGCGTTTACCCAACTCCTTCATGACCAGCATATACTGATAGTAGGACTCTTCCTTCTTCTTCTTTCTACTACCCATCAGCTCGTGCATCTCCTTGATGTTAATGGAATCCGGGAATTCTTTAAATACTGCCGCTTTGAGATCTTCGTATTTTTTGAAGGTTTTCTCGGATTGTAGCCATAGTGCCGCCGTGCCGACTAAAGATCTTCGCGCTACAATGAGGATCTGGGCTTCCGTCCAACGGAAGATTTCTGCGTTGTCTTCAATATCTTGAGCCCATTTCGTCGATGAATGCGCCTTGTCGTCGCCGCTGAACTTCGGTATTCCGTCTAATACCATATTCAAATTGAAACTTCCATCGGACGCCATTTTTTTTTTCCTATGAAAATTTTCAAAATTTTTCAATTTCGTCGTTTCTTAAATATTCTTGAGGCAATCCCACTTCTGACACCAAAATTATGTGGGAATCTCTATTGCCTCCGAATAAAATGCGTTTCTTCGTTAATTTAGATTTATTTTCACCAGCTAAATTGTTTTACTTCTTTCACACCACGTCTTACACCTTTCACATCTTACCACGTTCCCCATTCAAATCGTTCTCCCGTCCCTCTCGCACCGTCTACCATCCTTCTCTCACACGTACGCTCCGTTCCACTCATCTTCTTACGTTCCGATCCTACATATAATTAAACGCATAAACTCACGTGTATTTAGTAATAAAGCGCGACATGTTTCGAAGAGCCTAGGTCTCCATTATCAAGCACTGAGCCCGCGTTCATCATCAGCCTATGTTAGTCTACTGCTGGACGTAGGCCTCTCCTATTAACTATGCGTATAAATGCATTAGGAGGTAAATGCTCGTAATTGCCATGCTGGGCAAGCGGATTGGCGATCGCAGTAATGTGTACACTATGATGACGCTGCTGCCAATCATCAATCTTGTAGAATGGTCAGTGACACTTCAATCCCTTAGTCGTCTCTTACGACACCCGCGGGAAGAGTTGGGATAGTGACAAGTGTATTCTTGCTGCCGTCACCACACGGCACCCCTATTCTGTACTCCTATTCTGGGTCCCAAAACCTCACGGGTAAGGAAATGCACTTAGTTTTGCCAACTTGTATAAATTTATTCTAGTGAGGGGAAGTCTGTGTTGTCAGCGCGCCAACTTGTGGAGCTTAACACTAGCACCTGTATTGAATTCAGGGCCCTCGAGACAATTTCTGGAACGTAAAATATAATTCTCCGCATATACAGGGATAGAATTTCTCAAACCTTCTTGGTTTTGAGATAGGTGAATTTGAAAGAAAATACATATTTCTGTACAAGAATAGCAGCCGTAAAAATAGTATATTTCGATACAAGTGCAAAAAAAATGTTTTTCGACGAGGATGAAAGTTGGAGCCGGAGTGAAACGAGGGCGACAATCACCCGAGTTAAAAAGAAGTTTTTACACGTGTATCGAACTTTTTTCCTAACTAAAGCGGAAAAGTAAACTTTGCGCACGCTTCGCGTGCGTAAACTTCTCTTTTTAAGGCACTTGTTACGAAAAAAGTCGTTTGACACACGTGTAACAGCTTGTTTTTAACCGGGTGATTGTCGCCCTCGTTTCACTCGGGCTCCAATTTTCACCCATGAAGTCGAGAATTTTTTTTTTTGCATTTGTATCGAAATGTACTATTTCATAACAATTCCCTTAAAAAGATAAATTAAATTTTCCGGACTAGTACATTACGACACAAGTGCGAAAAACAGGAAATCTGAAACTAGTGGCCTAGTGGCGATGTTTTAAAACACTACCGAAGGGAGTGTTTTAAATCGACACGAGTTACGAATTTCACGTTTTTCGCACTTGTGTCGTAATGTACTATTTTATGCATACTGAATTTTATGACAAGTAATGTATGAAATAAAATAAGTAAAAAAAGTTTTAATTTAAACGGTGTTGATTGCACCAAAAACTAGAAAATAAAAATTTGTTGTAACTAACCGTAGATGCTACTTTCTGTAGATTAGTCACGTGAAACTATTATCACTGTAGTCTTCCCAAGTTGGATGCTGAAAGCCACGTTTAGCCTCTATGTCAGTGGATTAAGCGTTACCTAATCGGAAACTTTTACCAAACTGAAATAAAAACGTGGGGCGTACGCAATTGTGATTAAGTCACTATAGTTATTTAAGAACAAACATAGAAATCAAGACAGCAATAGTATAATACGTTCTGTTCTGGCGTTGATAAAAGTTATTTACCTCTGTAGAAGTGTTGGAACAGAAGGATGATTAATTGCAAAATTAAAGCTACAATTTCATATTTTGAACTTGTATGTTTCTTTATAATAACGCCCCACGTTTTCATTTTAATTTGGTAAAAGTTTCCGATTAGGTAACGCTTAATCCACTGACATAGAGGCTAAATGTGGCTTTCAGCATTCAACTTGGGAAGACTACAGTGATAATAGTTTCACGTGACTAATCTACAGAAAGTAGCATCTACGGTTAGTTACAACAAATTTTTATTTTCTAGTTTTTGGTGCAATCAAAACCGTTTAAATTAAAACTTTTTTTACTTATTTTATTTTCAAGTTTTTAGTGCAATTGTAAAGTTAATTTCCGATACTATACCTACTTATTCTAGATCAAAGATGTTGTTTGTAATATGCACTACAATTATGCATGCTAGCGTTTAACTCTCGCGCTTGAATCACGACACATGTATGTAAACGTAATGGACATTATTTTATGTGTAAGTAGAGGGGAATCTCTACTGAATAGATATTTTTAGAAATCCGACACTAAAAAACTGTCAGTTTGAATGCCCGAAGGGTCTCAAATGGACGTGTTATTCATACAATTCCTTAGATAACAGAGATCTGACAGTAAGGAATATATCAATCAATTTGGTTTATTGAGAAAATCAAGGTTAAATTTTTATATTTTACACATTATACAGGTCGAATTTCGAGACTATAAAATATAAACTCATACTGTCGGTCGACCAACCGGAGGACCGCAGGTCTGACGGTAAGTCCGACGCGAACCGAGGGCCCAAAGGGTCAATCCATGCAGTCTATCAACCGGAGAGCCATAGGCTCGACGACACTATGGCACGCCCTACGCGAACCCGAGGGGTCTACTCATACTCTCAGTCTTATCAACCTGATGACTGCAGGTCCAACGGCACGTCCTACGCGAGTAATTCATGCTGTGAGTCTATCAGCTGGAGGGCCGCAGGCCCGAAGGCTCGCCCTACGCGATCCACTCACGCTGTCACTCTATCAGTTGGAGGGCCGCAGGCCCGACGGCCCGCCCTACGCGAACCACTCACGCTGTCACTCTATCAGCTGGAGGGCCACAGGCCCGACGGCTCGCCCTACGCGGTCCACTCACGCTGTCCCTATATCAGCTGGAGGGCCGCAGGCCCGACGGCTCACCCTACGTGATCCACTCACGCTGTCACTCTATCAGCTGGAGGGCCGCAGGCCCGACGGCTTGCCCTACGCGATCTACTGACGCTGTCACTCTATCAGCTGGAGGGCCGCAGGCCAGACGGCTCGCCCTTCGCTACGCGATCCACTCACGCTGTCACTTTATCAGATGGAGGGCCGCAGGCCCGACGGCTCGCTCTACGCGAACCATTCACGCGGTCACTCTATCAGCTGGAGGGCCGCAGGCCCGACGGCTCGCCCTACGCGATCCACTCACGCTGTCAGTCTAGCAGTCCAGCTCGCCCTACGCGATCCACTCACGCTGTCATGCAGTCTATCAGCCGGAGGGCCGCAAGCCCAACGGCTCACCCTACGCGATCCACTCACGCTGTCACTATATCAGCTGGAGGGCTGCAGGCCCGATGGCTCACCCTACGCGATCCACTCACGCTGTCACTATATCAGCTGGAGGACCGTAAGCCCGACGGCTCACCCTACGCGATCCACTCACGCTGTCACTATATCAGCTGAAGGGCTGCAGGCCCGACGGCTCACCCTACGCGATCCATTCACGCTGTTACTCTTTCAGCTGGAGGGCCGCAGGCCCGACGGCTCAACCCTACGCGATCCACTCACGCTGTCACTATATCAGCTCACCCTACGCGATCCACTCACGCTGTCCCTATATCAGCTGGAGGGCCGCAGGCCCGACGGCTCACCCTACGCGATCCACTCACGCTGTCACTATATCAGCTGGAGGACCGCAGGCCCGACGGCTCACCCTACGCGATCCACTCACGCTATCACTCTATCAGCTGGAAGGCCGCAGGCCCGACGACTCACCCTACGCGATCCACTCACGCTGTCACTCTATCAGCTGGAGGGCCGCAGGCCCGACGGCTCACCCTACGCGATCCACTCACGCTGTCCCTATATCAGCTGGAGGGCCGCAGGCCCGACGCCTCACCCTACGCGATCCACTCACGCTGTCACTCTATCAGCTGGAAGGCCGCAGGCCCGTCGACTCAGCCTACGCGATCCACTCACGCTGTCACTCTATCAGCTGGAGGGCCACAGGCCCGACGGCTCACCCTACGCGATCCACTCACGCTGTCACTATATCAGCTGGAGGGCCGCAGGCCCGACGGCTCACCCTACGCGATCCTCTCACGCTGTCCCTATATTAGCTGGAGGGCCGTAGGCCCGACGGCTCACCCTACGTGATCCACTCACGCTGTCAATCGATCAGCTGGAGGGCCGCAGGCCCGACGGCTCACCCTACGCGATCCCCTCGCGCTGTCCCTATATCAGCTGGAGGGCCGCAGGCCCGACGGCTCACCCTACGCGATCCACTCACGCCAGCGGCCCTCCAGCTGATAGAGTGCAGCTGGAGGGCCGCTGGCCCGACGGCTCAGCCTACGCGATCCACTCACGCTGTCCGTATATCAGCTAGAGGGCCTGGTGAAGGTCGCTGGATGCAGGTGGCACAGGGCCGGTCTTTGTGGCAATCTTTGGGGGAGGCCTATATTCACCAGTGAACGTTTTTCGGCTGATATGATGATGATGAAGATAATGAAATCCGTATGTTTCTACCAAATATCTAAAGCAGTACTTCAAAATCTGCATAACGCTAAACCTATCGGTTGTGGCAGGCAGTAACACTGGAGTATCAGATTTGAGGAGTTGGACGTTAGTATTAAATTCGCATGTTTCTACTTAAGTAATATCTAGAGAACTTCTTTAAAATCAAGATATCGATAAAAGATAAACCTTGCGGTTATTGTAGGCAGTACTGCAGCATCAGGAATGAGGAGTTGGAAGTCAAGATCAGGCTGTTAGTATTTGATTATGCCAAACATGCTATACATTCATTTTCACGTGTCTAACACACTCGGTTAAGGCAAGCAGTACGTCTGCAGCATCAGGCTTTGAGGATACAAGGATACAAATATTATAATATTGCATTGTCATGGGGACTTGATAAGAGTTCCAAATTTCATTAATTTTGGTGCAGTAGAATTGGTCGAAAAATCGATCACAAGATTTGAAGCATCGACGACAGTTGATACGCGGTGAAGTTAATAAAAACCGTTTAAAAACAATTTTTGTTTCTAGAATAAGTAAACAAAAAGTATTACACCGCAGGTAAATCCTGTTAACGTGGATAGTAATTTACATATCCCCTCGTAAATATGTGGTATGTCAAAAATGTACCACTGTAAAATATGCCCTGAAAATAATACTGAAATTTCAAATTACATTGGTGACATCCTTTTGGGTCGTCTCCACTGAATTTTAATCGAAATTAATAACCCCGAAATACCTATACAAAATCAAGACTGAAATCTCGATTAATCTTTTGGTGCTAAAGTATTAAGCGTCAATCTGCGATCAAAACACAAGTAGTGTAAGCAAATTTCGGCAGCTTGTACAATGAGCAGAGTGGCGCAGTGGAAGCGTGCTGGGCCCATAACCCAGAGGTCCGTGGATCGAAACCACGCTCTGCTATACCGTATTATTTTTCTTTTTTTTTTTGCTTGGGACTAGGTCGATTTGTGTAAGCGTCGATTGCAAAAAAATGGCCTTTAAGTAACTTTAATGAAAAAAAATGTTTTTTTTTTGTTACGTCAAATTTTTGTAACAACTTTGTAAAGTGACAAAGGGCAACAAATTCAACTTTTCTATAGGGATTCCACAAAACGCACTTACATTTTACTGCCAAAGGATGTTGGACAGAGAATACCTTACAGTTTGTATCACTAACTTTTGTAATTGGACGTATTTATGCAGAAAGGAACCAATCCACACTAATTTGTCATTGTAAAAATTTATTATTTAGTACAGATGGTGTACTTTTTAGGCTCTAGTGCGAGAAGTGTGTCATTTTACGTCAGGTCCAAAACTTCGTCCGGAGGGCCATCTATACTAAAAAACGTCGTACGAGACACGTGCAAAAACGTGTTTTTCGCACTTGTGTCGTAATGTACTATTTTAGTTTTGAGTTTAGGTGTTAATTAGAACGAAAAATTCTTGTGGGTTGGTTCCTTTTTGCATAAATGCGTCCTTGATACGTTCGTGATTTTTGTTTTGATTTAGGCCTTAACTACGTTTTTTTTTAAATCGACCCGGAAGATTGTCCCAGGATTTATTCTTCTTTGACAATGTTTTCAAATATTTTTTTTATAAAATCAACTATTATAAGTGTATTACTTTTGGTTAGTCTATGTGATTAAGTAACTTCTTTTGATATCTTTTAATTCCATGACCATGACAGTTGCTGCTAACGATTATGTAATTTATGTAGTATACATAAATAAGTACTAATCAAATAATTATACATTAGTATATTATTATTCATTAGGCAGATTTTTATTCTTTAACACATTAATTCGTTTATTCGAGGATTCGTACACTTTTTACTCTAAGTATGTCTCGTTGTAAGTCAAGTACCAAGTACTGGTAATTTTTTATTGAAATGAATGCTGCTTGATGGCTATATTATCTGGCTTTAATAATATTCCGGCTTAGAGCTAATACCTACAAAGTAGGGTAAGAACGTCAGATTGCTTTTCCCAAAAAATGAAATTTGTACGATAGCGGCATACGTGGGGTACCTTCGTACATAGTATGTTTTACCACAATATTAGTTTTGTTCGCAACTGTCTATATTTATTTACAAATATTTTTATCTTAAATCGACGACTTCATTTGGAAATAATAATATTCTCACTAAACAAAAATATTAGGGTACATTCGTACAGTAAGGATTCTCATACATTTTTGGCTGTACGAAGGTATCCCAACCAAAAATGTAAAAGTTAAATCATCATCATCATCATCATCAGCCAATTGACGTCCACTGCTGGACATAGGCCTCCCCCAGAGAGTTCCACAAAGATCGGTCGTGAGCAGAGCTGTCCGCAATGTCCGCATCCCCCAAAAGTTAAAAAAAAAATAAAAATAACTGGTATCCCAATCATAAAATAAAACATTTCATACGAAGCTCAATGATTAGCGTATGAAGTAGGTATATTTAATTACATAATTCCGTTTGTAACTGAGCAAAGCTTTCTGAAATAAATGCATTTAAAAATGACCTTTAAAAATAAAACATTTCATACGAAGCTCAAAGATTAGCGTATGAAGTAGGTATATTTAATTACATAATTCCGTTTGTAACTGAGCAAAGCTTTCTGAAATAAATGCATTTAAAAATTACCTTTATAATTACTTTGAATTTGAAGTGTCAAAAACACGTTTTAATTTCTTTTGAAGAAACTATCTGCCATATTGCCATCCCTTCTCGGTGGTGAGTTATGCATATTAGTGGCCGCTATACATATGTACATAAAAATATGAACGTGTTCGCGTGTCGGATAGCGGAGATATGATCACCGTACGAATGCTCCCACTGTACGAATCCTCCCCACTCTCCCCTAAATACCCACACAATTTGTATTTTCAAATTTACCTACGAGTAAGTACCTATATATAAAAGTAATATGTACGCTGAAGTATCAAAATTGTTAGAGTATAATTTCTAGTATTCTTAAGTATTAAATTAGTACAAGATCTGTCCAATTTCATAACATAATAGAATACAAGTTCCAGGAATCCTGCAGTGCATGCCTGAAATTTTTACTTATAATATTTTTCTGTTTTCCACACTTTTCCAAGATCTGAGTAAAAGCACTTCAATTTTTAAGTAAGTAGCTACGTACTTAAACACTATTTTAATTTGCGGTCTCATATTTTCCACACTAAATGTCTGGCCAGAAAAATAAAACAAAATTCTCTGTTAAAAATATTTCCAGCGCAGCCATGTTCACTTGAAAAACATATAATTTCGCTACACAACTTGTTTGTGATTTGTACCCAGCTCAGACTCTCATCTGGCGATAGGGCTGACACTTTATTAAACAATGTTTTATAAGATATTTAGTAACAAGCGTTTTATTTAGACAAAAGAAAAATTACACTTTTTTCAATAATGTATGTTTGAAGTACTCTGTTTTGCACAAATATTTGATTTAATTGAATTGATATTTTTGAATGCATATACCAGAGAAATTTGACCGCTATTTGCTAAGACCTAAAGGCCGAGCGGTATAGGCATCAGTCGCGAAAGCTGAGTATGTACGTGGGTTCGAACGATCCCCACCTCGGACGTTAGTGATCTTTGTCTTTTTTCTTTGGTATATGACATCTAATATTTTTAAATTGATTTTTTACATAAACATGTAAGCTATCTAGGTACTAAATTATAAAGCTCAGGTTTCCTCAATGCTAAACATGGTGTTTTAATAGTAAAAAGGTGTTAAGTACTAGAAAAAAAACGAAAGTTTTAATATAATATAATTTTCACCAGTCGCGTCTGATAATAATTACAAAAACCAAGCGCTAAAATAATATGCAAACACGGACGGTTATTATGTTTAAATTAAGGTACATAGTTGTACATATTTTGCAGCTTCATCAAAACCTACCAATTATACATCCTCTACTAACTGCTCTGCGCATTCAAGATTATTTATTTACCGTACTTACTAAGTATTAATAGGGTTAGAAACGGTGACCTCTTTCCTCTAACGACGTCGTGTGTCTAAACTAAACAGTCATTATTCTTTCTTAGATATTCGTGTTAAGTAGAGGCAGCCCTAGCCCCGGCGATGTGTCGCCGCCGCGAGCGTCGCTGAATACAAACAACATCCGTCCTGATAACACGCATCCGCCACTGCTGTCACATCCCTAGCCTCGCCTTAAGCAAACCACCCTAAACACGTCCGTGACATCCGTAGGATCCACACTAAACCGGAGCTCGAACTAGCCTGGAACTCACCAGCAAGAACAGATCCACATCACTATTAAAATATGTAACTACTTGATATACGCAGTATGTAGGAGATTCTTAATATCGTATCGTACAGTAACGAACGTATCGTATCTTACGAGCCAACTATAAAAGTTCAAAGATGTTATTTGCATACGTAACTACTTACGTGCTGCATCCTTTGCGAGCTGCGTGGGTGTAATTGCATGTCATTTACATCTCGAACTGTGATAGAGCCGCCATATTGTTTACGATACCTATTGCGATTTCAACTTGTAGAGAATGAAAGTTACTATAAATACTTACTTTGACTATTTGACACCGCTACAAAAAATCCAGGGGCCTATTTCTCGAAAGCTTGTAACTTGTAATACAAGCGGAAGTCCTTATCTAATTAATAGTGTTAAAAAGAGACTTTCACTTGTATTACAAGTTACAAGCGTTCGAGAAACGGGCCCCAGGGTCGCGTTTTATAAAGTTACAAATTACAATTTCGCTGTTTGCCTCTCTAACGCATGCACATATTGGCTAGAAAGAGAGGCAAACAGCGAAATTGTAAATTGTAACTTTATAAAACGCGACCCTGGTCTGTAAACTCGTATCTACCTACCTGCGGTACCACCAACTATTAGTTAATAAGTATTATCATTATGTCAAAGCGTTGCAGTCAGTTATATTCAGGGGTCGGAACTATGGGTGCAAAACTTTAACAAAACTTCAAAATTGACATAATGGGAACACTTTACCCAAGGAAAATAAAAACATTATTGAAAAATCTGTATCCATTTTTGCCATTGCAGCCATAGTTCCGACCCCAAGTTATAATTAGAGATCCTCGCCAAACCCTTGTTTCGGGACATTCATGGAGCAAAAAATATCGATTGCGGTGGCTTATGATGGTCCCGATTGATCCATTTATCGTGCTACTCGTCACTTTCGCACTTGCATACTTGTTAGAACATGACGGCAACGCCGACAAACGATTAGACGCGGTACCATCATAACAAGCCTACAGAATGCCACAAAGAAAGCGTGATGGACACTTTTGCGCCAGGGATGTAGCCCACCTAACGAAGACCAAAAGTTGCCTATCGGGGGAAATAACTCGTGTATAAGCGAATTTTGGCATAGTTGTAGGGAATGGTGTTTTAAACCACATACTAAAAGTACTGGTGATTAGGGGTGGAGCTAACGGGGGGAGAGGGGTGTAAAGGTCCTTATTTTTAATGTTTTGTAAATAACTCGTAAACCGTGGCTTATAGCAAAAAACGTTCTAGTACATAAGTAATCTACATAAAATTCTCTACAAAAAAGGTATATGCATGTTTCCTCTGGGATCAATGTGTCATGAGATAAGAAAGCAAGAAGACGGACACTAAAGAAATAAACACAGTTGTTTAAGTAGCTATGGCACATACAGAATGCTCGCGACAATTCCAAAAGATTTTAATGCTCAATTCCTGACCATATTTAGAGTCTTTAATGTTACATAAAATTTCATGGATTCGGCTTGGTTTCAGAGATAATCAACCTTTTATTCGAAATAAGTTTTTCGACGTAACTCGTCATAAAACGTCTTTTTGATTACAATGCTACCACAATGTGTTTTAATATTACCACACCTTTTGCCTGGCAATCAAAAAATGGGAAGAAACTTGACGAATTAACCTGTCCCTGAAAAAAATATTAAAATAAATAATTTTAACAAATTGTTGTTATGATAAAAAGTACTGGAAATGTTAAAAGTATACAAAAAGTCTAAAAAAAAGAGAAAAAAAAATTTTTTTTTTGGTGGTATTTGACATTAGGTCTCATAATAATTTTTGTTTGTTTTGATGTCTAGAATGCATAGTTAAAATCTTTTGACGATGATTATGAGAATATTGTAGGTTTAGAAGGTAATTAGGAATTTTATTTTTACAAATAAGTATACAGGGCGCGCCCGGGCGCGAGCAATCCAAAAGATTTTAAGTATGCATTCTAGATATCAAAATAAACAAAAATGATTACGAGACCTAATGTCAAATACCACCAAAAAAAAATTTTTTTTTCTTTTATTTTAGACTTTTTGTATACTTTTTGACATTTCCAGTACTTTTTATCACAACAACAATTTGTTAAAATTATTTATTTTAATTTTTTTTACGGACATGTTATTTCGTCAAGTTTATTCCCATTTTTTGATTGCCAGGCAAAAGGTGTGGTAATATTAAAACACATTGTGGTAGCATTGTAATCAAAAAGACGTTTTATGACGAGTTACGTCGAAAAACTTATTTCGAATAAAAGGTTGATTATCTCTGAAACCAAGCCGAATCCATGAAATTTTATGTAACATTAAAGACTCTAAATATAGTCAGGAATTGAGCATTAAAATCTTTTGGAATTGTCGCGAGCTTTCTGTATGTGCCATAGCTACTTAAACAACTGTTTATTTCTTTAGTGTCCGTCTTCTTGCTTTCTTATCTCATGACACATTGATCCCAGAGGAAACATGCCTAGATCTTTTTTGTAGAGAATTTTATGTAGATTACTTATGTACTAGAACGTTTTTTGCTATAAGCCACGGTTTACGAGTTATTTACGAAAAAATAAAAATAAGGGCCTTTACACCCCCCTCCCCCCGTTAGCTCCACCCCTAACCACCAGTACTTTTAGTATGTGGTTTAAAACACCATTCCCTACAACTATGCCAAAATTCGCTTATACACGAGTTTTTTCCTCTGAGTTTCCTTCGTTTGGTGTACTAATGACAAGGTTCGGATTATTTGACTGTAATTTTGGTACTGTTTGTGATATTGACATGTAATAAAATTGTAATCATTATGTGAATTAAATACACATTTTAAAGGATAAATATTCAATACCAGATGCCATAATTGCCACATATTACCAAAAAAATACCTTGGTTCACCAACGCCAACGTACGAAGTATCCCGATGCGAGTCGATTGCAAAAAAAAAATACATAGCGCAGCTTTAAAAATAAACCGTCATAACTCAAAAAACGTGAATTTTGGGAAATCGAGTTTAAAGTTTGAGAAATTGGTCAATCTATTGTATTTGTTACTACATTGTGTTAATGTGTTAAAGTATTATATTAATTGCGTTGTTCATAGTGTCTACTTGGATATTAGGTTCAAACTAAAACGAAATCAGTGTGATAAATATAATAAATTGAGCTTAGAAAAAACCCTTTGCTGAAATATGCCGTTTTATGATAAAATATTTTTTTAAATATGATTAATATAATGGCATAAATCAAAAAAATCGACGGTTGTTACTGTTAAAACGATATAATCTGAAATGATCCATTTAGTTCTAATAAATATTTTGTCATAAAACGCGTTAACTTCGAATTTACCTTTTTTTTAATACAAACTCTAAAATAACTTTTACTAATTTTTTATACAGTAAGGCGATATATCGAAATGTCTCTCATCATGAGCATCCTTCCTATTCATGTATCGGATCATAATTGAAGTTAGCCTCTTTAGCACAACTTGAATCGCGTGATTTGAACGTAGCAACTCATGCCATCTCTCTCATTAACGCTATTTTGACGGGTCTGAGAAAGAGACCGGGTAAAGCTATGGAAAATATTGCGTTTTAGTACATTAACTCAATTTTTGACAATTTTGAGTTACGACGGTTTATTATTAAAGCTGCGAGTTAAGGACGTAATCACAACAAAAATCTCGATAGCGTCAATTGTGTTACGAAAGGTAGTTATAAAGGTACCTATACTCTCTCAAATAAACCTTGGCAGTAGAAAAAGGCTGCAAAAATAAACAAAAATAAAAAGTTTTCGCCTTTTTTCAAAGTTCTTACACAAAATGTTAAATTTCATAACAATCATAACACGTTTAAATTGGTTTTCATTAAATACCCATGCCTTAATCACTCAGCTACTAGACACCGCGGTGAAACTGATTACTAAAAGAGTATTATTAAACAGATGTATGCTACCAAGCCAATGATTTTAACGCTTTGAATGTCCTTCATAATAGCTAAACTTATCCATATAATTAAATAATTTACATTTAAATGTCAAGAATTCCCTAAATTTAAACGGCTCTATCCACCCAAGCCATAATGTTGTTACCGTAAGTAAGTAGTCGTTCTAATTTATCCCTAGCCCCGGGCATGTTAATTTTCTACGAGCAAAAATGGCCGCTATAAGAGAGACGCGGAAACGGCGCGAAAATTTCATCAAAACAAAGTTTAATGTCTAATTAGGGATACAGTATTTGTCAAAATTAGAATAATTAATACGGCAAGTTAGTAAGTTGAGTACTTAGCGTTTGGAAGACTAGATTAATTTACTCGTTCTCCTGCTTGCTCCGTTGGAGTATGCAGTTTAATTTGGTTCGGTCTAGCATTCCCATTCATATCTCACGATGGTTACAAGTCGCGAGCTTACGAAGATGAAAGGGAGTTTCTTGTTACCTACTAATACCAGAAAATGTTAGACATTATTAATATTATCTATTTCTTCCATTTCAGATTATTTTATTTTGTGAATATTAAGGTGACGGCACCAGTAAAGTTATGGACAAGGACCCGATGGTGTACGTACATTCATTCTCATTAGAAGCTAAGTTAGGTATTTGTATTGCAACAGCCAATTTATCGTATGTTCTTAGGACTAAGATTAAAGTGTCCATTATTGGTACCTGTAAGCTAAAAGTGTCCGAAATTGGTGCCACCATTCTACATGGCAATACTTAATTCAAATACCTACTACTATAAAATTCACGTAAATCTTCGGTGTATTAGACCAAGAACAAATGGTTTAACTAATTACGATTTCCCCGAACAAATTTCAATTTTCCAGTTAAATATGACCATCAGAAATAATAAATCAGAACTGCTCAATTGCCAATTTAGGAAACAACGTTACAAGTTCCAAATAAACGAAATTTCATTTTTTAATTCTGACACCGCTCGGGCAGGAGTCACGTCGCCGTCCAAAATCGAAATACGCTTTCGCGTCTCGAATATTCATTTCATTTTTCTTTGTGCGTTCAGAAGCCGTTATTCCCAGGCAGACATTTCTAAATTGAAATGTTTTGAATTGCTGAATTCCGACCACAGGTGCTTTCAAAGGAATCTTAATAAACCATTTGCCTAAAAAATGTACGGACGCATTAACTTATTTGGGCGGCCGATTTTCGGAATATAAATTGAGATGTAAATCGTTGTCGCGAATCCTCGGGTTGAGAGACGAGACTTAGATGAGAAAATACATTGGATCGTGTCTTAATTCGAACAGGCTTCGTTGGGAGATAGGTAATGCATATCAAAATATGATTGAATTAGGTAACAGCTAAAGTAAAGGAATTTGCTATATCATGCAGATGTCATGTCGTTGCGTTTGTACTCAGTCAATTTAAGTAAAGAAATCCCTCACAAAAAGTAAACATATTTTTAGGTTTCCAGTTTGCCAGAAGCCCTTGCAGTTTCGCCATGTCCTTCTGCCCATCTGTCTGTCTGTGGCTATCAGTCCGCAGCTTAGCTTAGTGACCATTAGAAACTTTCAAGTTGGTATAGGGTAAAATCACCAATAGATTAACAGCGAAGCAACTTTCCCAACTTTAAATTATTTTTTTCATAATATTATGTGACTGATTTTATATGATTCCGCATTTAATGAGAATTTTCGGTGCTTTTTCGCGTTTTTTGAGTTCCAAAGAACAGTCAAAATAAATACGCATCCAAAAAATATAGAATGTATTTTTCCATATGATAAATATTGTAAGTGTTTACTTGCATGTTCATAAAGTTATATAACTTTATGAAGTTCTACCAACCATGTAATATCGACAAACGCCCAACAGAAACTATAATTTAAAATCCCGTAAAAGTCCATCGTAGCTACAAACGTGAAGAAACAACCACATTTTTCAATAGTATTACTTTGTCTCCTATGTGGGTAAAATTCAATTCCGCACACTGTTTTCAGAAAACAAGCCTTTCTAAGTTGGTAGTTTTGAGGTGAAAATGATGTAAAGCGCTTGGAAAATGTTTATCAAAAATATGTATATTTTTCGTACTTATTATTATTAATATATCAATCTCTAATTCATAAGGTAACAAACGTTGTACCAATGGTCGTTTAGTGTCCACTGTCCAATACACGACGCTTCTGTCATTTCTGTAAATAATAACACAAGGACATTTTCGCTGTTAGGGACACCGAATTAGCGTCAGTTTTAATTATGTATAAAATTTCAAGAAAAGCCAGGTTAATTTTATACACCATAAATGATATGACAATATCATCATGTTTTATACTTAACTGTCATTACAAACCTGGGTCGCGACCCTGATTGCAATTAACCTTGCCTACAAGAATGAAAAAAATGCTACAAGATACGTACCACGTATTAGGTCAGCGACGAGCACTAGTACTTACCTTACGTCAGGCGTGGATCCAAGGGGAGGGGGGGGGCACTTGCCCTCCCTGACACTGGACCTAGATATGCCTAGCCTCCTGCCGCCCATACAATAAAAATTGCCAATTAATTTTGAATGAATAGTGCGGGAAATAGAATAGGGTTTCATTTGTTTGAGGAGACCTTTTAATAGGCCTCTGGGCGGCAGGAGGATATGTGCTGTTTTTTAATGATTGAAAAAAAAAAATCAGTATGCATAAAGTATTATCATATTATTATCATAAGTCACTGCCCCTCCTGAACGAAATCCTGAATCCACGCAAGCCTTACGTATCACAAATCAGAGCTCAGTCAACAAATTAAGGTTAAACAACCTAACAAACGAGGCCCTGAACAGCTTTGAATTCCTAAACATTTGTAACACGCAAAACAAAAGATGTTTGTTCGTACACTCGCACCCTCGCCCTGCGTCATTAGGGGTGTCACAAAAACACATTAAGCGGTTAATTTAAGTGTTTTTCAACACCGCTAATTACTTACTTCACCTTAACTGCTTCCCAGATTAGGAGTATAAATTGTCTGTGGTAGAATGTTTTTATGGTTTCCTTTATTTTCTTGGGTTCTTTATAGGGGTACGTTCACCTTTTGTTTTGTTGAGAAGTTTGAACCCTTTTAGAAGTTCTAAATTAAGTTAAGAATCTCGAAGTTTTATTTCGCTAACTGTAACCTGATATTTTCAAGTCGAAAGGGCGTTGACACTTTTTAACCTTTTGAACAACGAAACAAGAGACTAACATAATTATATTTTGTTTCGTGTTAATCTTAGTGCGAGTACCTAACTAGCCAAGTATTTATTTTGTCATGTTGCGCTGGTATTTCTTTTATCAGATTTTTGTTTTAAAAAATACCAGGTTAGTTTTTATTTTTTATTAGATAGCGTAGGTACCTAAAGCTTGTTCAGTAAAATAAAGTAGTGATCGTAAAATCAGTCTCCACTGTTACACAATACTTAGTCCAATATCCAAAAGCATTCGTTTAAAAGTCGTCAAAATCAAAATAACTTCAGATAATGCTTAATGCAAAAGTTCAGGCCTAAAAAAGTGCGATCTTCCGAGACGATTTCAACAATGTTAAACTTGAAATAGTAAATAAAAATTATAGACACGAGATTAACAGTTTATTACAGTATCGGTGTTGTAATTTAGTTAAGACCCATTGGGAAACTAAATGTTAAAATAAAAAGAAACACTACTAAAATCCATAAGTTTAAATAAAAGTCCATAATCATGGAGAAATTGACATAAATATCAACCACAGCGTCCGAGAAGATAGGAAAAGAGCCCTTCTTTGTAATAACAACCATTTACAAAGGTATGGTCTCACAAAAAAAATATATTTATATAATTTATTCAATGTCTACTTTATTTCGTGAACGAGCCTTAGTAAGATTAAGAATAAAACCGTTGCCATTTAAATTAACTGGAACATGACTACATACTACATGAGTAGGCTAGGCACTAACACATAGGTTTATAACACATTTTTAAATACTACTGAAACCAAAAAAAAACACAGGGACCCAAGTCCTACTAATTATAAGGAAAGTAGACATTTTAGGTTGACGGTAGACGTCTCAGTGGTCAACACTGTCCCTGGCATATAATTTTATTGCCCTATGCGGGAATTTATAAAGCATTGTTTATACAGGGTGACATCGGAGTCGTGTAGCAAGAGTGAACAGGGTACTAGGGACGGTCACACTGAAGCATAGGCATCACTATGGAGACTACCAAGAAATCGCTAATAATTACTACTAATTACGACTTAATGGAGCCTTAACTGATAGTTAAGCATCAATTGACACAAAATTATAATTGTTTTTCGTTGTGCTTTTAATTAATTCGTTTATTGTGTTTTGTAGTTGTAATCATTAGTTTAAGGCACTATTGTATTAAGATTTGTAAAATAGTCACTGTTATTAAATATATATTATAAAATTATATTCCCCCAATCACAAACATCTAGGTGGCACCACACATCGAACGTTCACCTCACTCGTCTCCTAAGTAACTTCGTTAGACAGTTGCACTTCATTAGATCTTTCACTCCACGACACCGTATTAGTAAACTTTACTGAAACTAATTAAACTTCTCTAAGTTGAAGCTATAAAGGTACAGTCAGAGTCACATTGTTAAGCATCCTAACTAAGTACAGGAGACTCGACACTAAGTCTCGACACAAATGCTAGAAGTCTAAGCAAACAACTGAAACACTAACTCAGTTTTTCTCAAAAGACTTTGTCTTCTTTGATAAACTCACGGCAGCTCATAAGTTCGTACATTAACTCATAAAATGCGTTTTATTCAGTTGAGTCAGTGCTTCAGAATACGTCTTGCTGAAGCAAAATTGGGAGACATTTGCAAAGTACGTATGATATGCCGGTACTAATTACGTAGGGCCTCTCAATTAGCGGTTAGCTTATTAGCACAAAGTTATTTATAAACACCTAATTAAAGTTATTTTAAGTAGCACGCTTTATTGTTTTTCACCACACTGCTCGTAAACACGCTGTTTGTCCTTCAATTTCAGAGCGCAAAACTGTGTTTTAATCTCTAGAGGTTAAAGTAATTTTTTTTAATCTTCTGGATAGACTAAAGCAATAACTTATACGGCCTGAGAGTGCAATAAGCTTTTTGACGTTTGAACTAGACAGTACGTTCGAAAACTCAATAGTTTCAAACAGATTCATACACATGAACCATTCATAATATTATATTCAATATGCTAAAATCCAAATTAAATATCACATTTTGTTGTAAAAGGCTTTTAATTAAAAGTTCAAAAAATACGACAAATAAACACAATAGGAAAATGAAAGTGTTGACACTATGCAAATTTCAGAACGCATCCGAATATTTTTTTCTTTTAAAATTTAAACGAGTTCGGTCGTGTTTATATTTTCGGTCGTCAAGATAGATATTTGAGGTTATGGTTTTATTATTTGTTGATTTGTTTTTGGAAGTTGAGGACTTGCAAATAAATACCTTCTAATTTGTTATGTTTGAGTTTTATTTCGCATGTTTCCTCGCTTTGGTGTGGTGAAAAATGTTGTGTTTCACTCGGCAGCAAAGCTTGTTCAACTCTCGTGCCTTAAAACCCTCGCATCGCTCAAGATTCCATTTTATGAACAACTCGCTGCGCTCGTGGTTCAAATTCTGGAATCTTTCGCTTGCTCGGGTTTCAATATTTGCACGAGAGTTAAACAATCACTTTGCTCCCTAGTAAAACAAATAACTATTAAACGCGCACGTGCAAACCCAGAACTTGTATAGGGTGACATTTAGGACAAAAGCCTGACAAAAGCTTCCAGAACGTTCAAAAATATCTGCACGTTCCTTTATCGTCATAACGATAGAGTCATGTTCAGATGTTTTTTTAGCGCTCCGGACGATACGATATATCTTATGGCGACTGTACAAGGGAAATCGCAAAACAATACTCCTAATTACTATACTTATCTATCAATTAATCTCTAGGTATAGTAGTGCACGGGAGCTATTAATTCGACTGTAATTTAAAACAATTCAAGTAATGAATCAACAAGCATTTTATTATATCGGCGTTTTCGAGATGAAGGGTCAATTAACTCATAATTTGGAGATTTTTCGCGATTTTATGTAATCAAATATTTGTATTTGTTTTTATAATTAGCGGTGGTCGGCGGGAGTGAATGGTTTTCATACTAATCCGGCTTAAGACGTGTCTTAGTAAGCAAACAGCTCAATCCCGATGACCAAAGCAATTACCGACTTAAAAAATTTACCTTTTCATAGACGGACAACAAAACTATAGATAGTTCCCGTTTTCGCTATTTTGGCGACGGAACCCTAGGAACAAATAAAACATGGAAGCTGCACGCGATACCTACTAAATGGCCTCTCAAAAACGGTCCTGAAATTTCGTTGACAAGATAAGTGTCATCCCCTCTACAATACATCACGCTAATTATTTTCTATATGTTTTATCCTACGAGTATTAAGGGTCAATCACTTTTTTTATGTCACTCGTTGCCATGGTTACGTTCTCCTGGGTCACCCTTAAATTCACAGTTTAATGGCATTAAAATTGACAAAACTTTGAATTTTTTGACAGTTATGGGGCCCTTCCAAGTTGGGTCAGCCACTGATCATGATAGTAGACAATGTAGGACACTTTCCCCTAGCAAACTATCACACTGTTGTCCCCTGGGTGATGTGACAGAATAACAACATAAAAAAAGTGATTGACCCTTAAACACTTTACCCACTATTCAAAAATAGTTGTGATTAGTCCAAAGTTTTGATTGGCTATCCTATTTGCATTTGTCAAAGACGTCCGAGAGCACGCGGCCAACGATGGAGATAGTTCGCCCAGAAAGTGCCTGTCCACCCTTGACTTGAAGATATATGGTCGCAGACGGAGCCCAAAAAGGCTGGTTTCGTGGCCACACAGTCAGCACCTACGGAAGGAGTGTTTAACTTGCACGTAACATTAAGTCACGAGCAAGTCTGCCTGCCGGAATTAATACCTTGTAAATAGCATCTGCTTTTAGACTGACACATTAAATCTCCCTTTAGATAACTTTCCAAGTTTTCGTTTAAATGACGGTATTATAGTACCTAGTATAATGGAGACTTATACTCGTACACTTTTCTTGACCATTTGAACTAAGTTACAGAGGCTGGTCATCAGCACGCCGGCATCCACGCATCTGGGTTTTTTTCCGTATGGTTTGATTGATTATCTAAGCGTATATAACTAAACTACGTATTCCCCAAAAAAAATGCAAGATTAACAAAATGTCAGTGGACTGTATTGCTTTATGGGTAAGGCCGCGGATTTTGACGAATTCGGAGCTTAAAATTTGTCTTGCTCATAAAACAAAACTGATAACATCTAGTGAACTCTGATCAATTTTAAAATATTCCTCTATGCTCAGTCACATGTAATCAAATGAAATAGCTAATTTAGCTCTTTATTTAAAATTAATAAATAAATATTTCTGGCAAAAACGTAACGTAAGTCGAGTAATTTTTTCGACTACGAGTACTTAAAACCTTTTTTTTTCATATTATTAGACTTGTCAGCATTAAATGTTTGATTTTAAACCAAATTAGAATGATAAACGATTGCTTCGTTCATTAAGGACTTATGATATGTGAACAATTTTACTGTTTTCTTTCCCTTTACTTTTTGGGTCACCAATTCCAAACTTACGTTACGATACTTTCGTAACGCTTTTTCAAGGTCATATTTAAGCCAATGTTGGTAGAAATTTGTTTATCGACACTAGGAACTCTTATTCTAGTAGGGCAACACCCATAGGCACACTCACT
>JALPQI010015980.1:0-18317 GCA_025490895.1 Thaumatotibia leucotreta | reverse complement strand
GTTTACTGCCGGACGTAGGCATCTTCTATAAACTATTCGTATGGATAAGGATACCATGCTAGCCAAGCTGGTTGGCGAACGCAGTAGTGTGTCCACTATGATTAATATGATTATGCTGCTGCCCATCATCAATCATCTATTAACGAATTGTCAGTGATATTTCAGCCCCTTAGTCTATTCTTACTACACCCACGGGAAGATTTGGGGTGGTGACAAATGTATTCTTACTGCCTTCACCACACTGCAATACCATAGGAACCTATTACACGAACATAATTAGTTGTTACTTATATTTTGTTGTAGGCATCGTTGCAAGGCGGGCTCGCCAGTATTACGCGTGGACAACCACTGCACGTCGCTCACGGATCGCAGATCACGCTAAGGTATGATCTCGATATTCTTCATTACCTCGAAAAATATATTAACTTTCCCTTACCGCATACGAAGCCATATATGGCTGCTATAAAATTCAACTCTATTTATTGCCATTAGAGTTCAAATTTCAACAATTTATTTTTTATTCATGCGTTAAGGGGTTAAACCTTGCACTTGCGAAATAGGTACGTTATTAAATATGTAGATACACGCAAATAATTGAAACCCTAGGCCACTCTAGAACCTTGTAAAATAACATGGGTTAAGGTGTTCCTTATAATTTGTTTTGTAGCGCCACTGTGACATTGTAGCTTAGGGTTCCAATTGGTTGCCTGTATATAGCGTACATGCAGTATATGTATTAAACTTTTAAAAGCCCCTGCCGGTTGTATTAACTCGACTTTTAACCTGCGGAAACTCGCCGCGTCGACGTGCACACGCTCGCGGTCCCGCTCGGTATTAAAATCCGTCGCATGCGCCCGCACCTTAAATATTTTTGTTTTTTATATGGCTGACTTTCCATAGCATTTGACTTCTTTGACACATCAAAACACTTTCGCAGATATATTTTTACGTTATCACTAATAAATAGGTTTAAGGTTTTAAGTGGGTGATAAAATCAAGATTGTGTTCTAATATTGTGTTGTACAAATAAATGCTTTTACTTTAAAAGTACGTGCTTTTATGTTTGTTTACATTCTTTTGTTTTCTACTGACGAACGGTATAGTTAGCGACGTTCATACCATTAGGGTGCGGCTTACACCGTACAAAATTGACCAATTACATTCTTCAAATTCTAATTTAAAACACTGTGATGCGGTATCATTGGCCGAGCTCCCACAGTTCCGCTCCGCGTCAGTGGAGCCGCACCTTTATCGTTAGCCGAGCGTCCGTCGCGGGTAATCCGCATCAGATTATCAAACCGCGATTAGAATGGGATTCGAAAGTACTGTTGACACAACAGCGTATAAGTCAATCTAGGATATTTTTATAGTTTTATTTATACCTATATTTATAGTTTAAGTAACTTACAAACAATAGATTAATTAATCACTCACTACATCTATAAACAACTCTTTTCTTGGTTAATCTTGTGTCATTTTTTGTGTCAACAGTACTCTCGAATCCCTTTCTGATTCCGGTTTCATAATAGTGGTTAGCTAAACGCGATTATAAACCCGCAGACACACGCACGGACGCACGTGCTGGCTGCACTCGCACGCGCACGTGTACCCCGTGCGTTACGCGGACGGCCGCGGCTCCTCGCACCAGCAGCAAGTCACCTGCTACAGCTTCAAGGTAAACCTCATTTTCATCACACCTGCTCGTAAAAAGTGTTATTATACGCAGGCATACTTGAACGTAATGAGCTGTATTATGCCCATGGGCAATAATGGATTTTCATACGACATTACGTCGCACTAGACTCCTTTTACGGAAGTAATGAATTTAAGTCATCCCTGATTTTGAGAAATGATTTAGACCATTTTAGAGTAGTTTTGTGAAAATATATAGTTTTATTTACTTTTTTTGCCTCACAGGTGTGATGAAAAACATTGTGTGTGCCACGGGCGGTACAAGAATTATGAACTCGTGTAAAGTAAAGCCCGTCCTTGGGCTTGGGCTTTACTTCACACTCGTTCACAATTTCTTATTTACCGCCCTTAATACATGTACTATTTGGTTTTAGGTTTAGGTTACCTAGGTCGATCATAATTCAGGCTTAGGCCGCTATCACGAGGCAAAGCGGGTTATTCCCACCTGTTACCATCCACCTGACACCAGGGTGCTTAGACAAGTTGCCAATCGCTAGCGCTTAATCGTCAATCGTAAACGAAAGACAGCTAACTGTCTTTGTCGCACTAATAGGAAAGAGTGACAGAGAGTGAAAACTATGATACGCTACCAAGCGTTAGCGATTGGCAACTTGGCTAAGCATCCAGTGGTACAGTGGTAACAACTGGTAATTTTTCCCCATCTACCTAGTTACTACTGGTGTCAGATGGGTGGTAACAATTCGGTTAAACGAATATTGGAGTCCAAAATGTACAGACTAACCATTTTAGTTGGCGATATTGTGCAAGTGGACCCGTCGCCTATAAGTTCGCGCATCCAGCGGTGGCGTGTAGTAGATGGTAAAAGTTCGAATGGTGTGTTTCTCCAACTTCATAGGTTTTAGAATCCCCGGCACTCGTATTACAGTCGCGCAAAGTCATAACCAAAAAACGTAATGTAAACAACTACTAAAATCCCGTAAATCGTTCCCTACTGGTATGGCCGCGAGTGCGAGAATGAATGTAGATATAACGTGGGGGACATCGACAAGATACCAATAAAATTTTAAACAATACTGTTTGAAGATATATATGTTCTGACTATTAGAGTCTACATCTCTATTTAGTTATTGTACTATATCTGCATTTATTTAATAAAAAAAAATCTTTTTTTTTAAAACAGTATTTTAATGCATTATTATATTGGCTATAAGGCCTATAAGATGTTATTATATTATAATTTGAAAAAATAAGTCCCGCTGAGTTTCTTGCCGGATTCTTCTAGGATCAGTGGTGTAGGTTTAGAACCGGTAGTAGATTTATTTTAATTTGCTATTTAATTTCACAACTCAAAAGTGCTTGTTGCTGGGCCTACTTGATTAGAAACACTTTCGCAACCAGGCGAAATTCCGAACACTACCCCAGAAACCGACAAGGAGGGCAAAGGCGTGCGTATTAATGCCGCACGCCGCGTACTCGCTAGGCGGGCAAGCGGCGGACGGTCAGGGCTATGCCAACCTGTGAAGGTTTATAGCTCTTGCCCTCCTAGCGAGTAAGCCGGCATCTGAGTAGAGTTTACGATTACTCGTCAGGCGGGTAAGCGGTGTCGAAAGTGTTAAATAATCGTTGGACTTTGCCTTTGAAGGACGTGAACAACTGGTGGATAGTGAAGCGGCCGGACGTGGCGTCACTAGCGGTGGCGCGGCCGCCGGACGCGGTGCGGCACGGCGACGTGGTGCAGCTGCTGCACGGCATCACGTCGCGCGCGCTCAACTCGCACGACGTGGCCGCCGCCGCCTCGCCGCAGTCGCAGGTAGGCGGTGGAGCCGGACGTGGCGTCACTAGCGGTGGCGCGGCCGCCGGACGCGGTGCGGCACGGCGACGTGGTGCAGCTGCTGCACGGCATCACGTCGCGCGCGCTCAACTCGCACGACGTGGCCGCCGCCGCCTCGCCGCAGTCGCAGGTAGGCGGTGGAGCCGGACGTGGCGTCACTAGCGGTGGCGCGGCCGCCGGACGCGGTGCGGCACGGCGACGTGGTGCAGCTGCTGCACGGCATCACGTCGCGCGCGCTCAACTCGCACGACGTGGCCGCCGCCGCCTCGCCGCAGTCGCAGGTAGGCGGTGGAGCCGGACGTGGCGTCACTAGCGGTGGCGCGGCCGCCGGACGCGGTGCGGCACGGCGACGTGGTGCAGCTGCTGCACGGCATCACGTCGCGCGCGCTCAACTCGCACGACGTGGCCGCCGCCGCCTCGCCGCAGTCGCAGGTAGGCGGTGGAGCCGGACGTGGCGTCACTAGCGGTGGCGCGGCCGCCGGACGCGGTGCGGCACGGCGACGTGGTGCAGCTGCTGCACGGCATCACGTCGCGCGCGCTCAACTCGCACGACGTGGCCGCCGCCGCCTCGCCGCAGTCGCAGGTAGGCGGTGGAGCCGGACGTGGCGTCACTAGCGGTGGCGCGGCCGCCGGACGCGGTGCGGCACGGCGACGTGGTGCAGCTGCTGCACGGCATCACGTCGCGCGCGCTCAACTCGCACGACGTGGCCGCCGCCGCCTCGCCGCAGTCGCAGGTAGGCGGTGGAGCCGGACGTGGCGTCACTAGCGGTGGCGCGGCCGCCGGACGCGGTGCGGCACGGCGACGTGGTGCAGCTGCTGCACGGCATCACGTCGCGCGCGCTCAACTCGCACGACGTGGCCGCCGCCCGAGGTAGGCGGTAGAGGACGTGGCCTATGCCTATATTCGGAGCCGAGATTTTTTCGCTACATCTTGATTGATGATAAAGTAACTCTATTTTGTTCTACTTGGAACTGAGACACGAATAAATTTATCGTTCGAGACAAAAGTAATAAGTATGTAGGTAATGCTCCTTAACTTTAATGCCCCTTTAAACACGCAATCCCTTGAATGCTAACTATTTAATCAAACTCAATATTTCAGGAGGTGTCCTGCTACATCGACTACAACGTGTCAATGCCAGCCCAAAACCTGTGGCGCGTGGAGATCATAAACCGAGCCACCGAGGACGCCACCTGGGACTCCATCCGCTCGCTAGTGCGGCTCGTGCACGCCGGCTCGGGCGCCGCGCTGCGCTACAGCGGCCGCCAGCTGCCCGCCTGGGGCTTCCACCAGCACGAGGTACACACTGTGGACCCGCCACGTGGGTCCATCCGCTCGCTAGTGCGGCTCGTGCACGCCGGCTCGGGCGCCGCGCTGCGCTACAGCGGCCGCCAGCTGCCCGCCTGGGGCTTCCACCAGCACGAGGTACACACTGTGGACCCGCCACGTGGGTCCATCCGCTCGCTAGTGCGGCTCGTGCACGCCGGCTCGGGCGCCGCGCTGCGCTACAGCGGCCGCCAGCTGCCCGCCTGGGGCTTCCACCAGCACGAGGTACACACTGTGGACCCGCCACGTGGGTCCATCCGCTCGCTAGTGCGGCTCGTGCACGCCGGCTCGGGCGCCGCGCTGCGCTACAGCGGCCGCCAGCTGCCCGCCTGGGGCTTCCACCAGCACGAGGTACACACTGTGGACCCGCCACGTGGGTCCATCCGCTCGCTAGTGCGGCTCGTGCACGCCGGCTCGGGCGCCGCGCTGCGCTACAGCGGCCGCCAGCTGCCCGCCTGGGGCTTCCACCAGCACGAGGTACACACTGTGGACCCGCCACGTGGGTCCATCCGCTCGCTAGTGCGGCTCGTGCACGCCGGCTCGGGCGCCGCGCTGCGCTACAGCGGCCGCCAGCTGCCCGCCTGGGGCTTCCACCAGCACGAGGTACACACTGTGGACCCGCCACGTGGGTCCATCCGCTCGCTAGTGCGGCTCGTGCACGCCGGCTCGGGCGCCGCGCTGCGCTACAGCGGCCGCCAGCTGCCCGCCTGGGGCTTCCACCAGCACGAGGTACACACTGTGGACCCGCCACGTGGGTCCATCCGCTCGCTAGTGCGGCTCGTGCACGCCGGCTCGGGCGCCGCGCTGCGCTACAGCGGCCGCCAGCTGCCCGCCTGGGGCTTCCACCAGCACGAGGTACACACTGTGGACCCGCCACGTGGGTCCATCCGCTCGCTAGTGCGGCTCGTGCACGCCGGCTCGGGCGCCGCGCTGCGCTACAGCGGCCGCCAGCTGCCCGCCTGGGGCTTCCACCAGCACGAGGTACACACTGTGGACCCGCCACGTGGGTCCATCCGCTCGCTAGTGCGGCTCGTGCACGCCGGCTCGGCTGCGACCAGATTTTTAACCAAATTTCCAATCAGGAGGCCCTGACCATAGTCTCGATTCAAATGCGGATGCCGAATTGTTTCGATATCTTTTTGTATTTTTCGTGAAACGATGTTTTCCCTCTCGCTGCTAGGTACGGCTACTTAACCCTCTGCCACTGAGACGTGACGTCTACTGACACCCCTGTGCACTGTGGTCCCGTAGTAGGTCATAGAGGTCCAATGACCATGATTGAATAATATCATTATCTTTATCCTAATTACTTACCTATTAGTCATATTAAGTCATGGTATAAAAATAATTGCAACTTGTTTTATAGAACATTTATTTTTGGTCATCTGAAGTGAACACAATGGATAAGTCCGTGTTACTTGTGTTATCAAGAAGCTCATTAGCGTAATACGCGACACGAGTTTTTTCAAAAAAAAAATATTGGTACACGTTTGCTTTGCAATGGATATTCAAGTTGAAGGTATGCATTATATGTTTTGTGGTTCTTTTTAAATTATGAATACATAATATATTTACTAATGAGGTGCTACGCCAAGGCAGTTAAGTCGCAATACTATTTAGTGTTTTCTGATTTTTATCGAAACTTTTAACTGCAATGCCGGCAGATGCCAGTAATAAATGATATATGATAATGTTTATTAAAAACTCAATTTTACGAATAAATTAAGAAATTTTGCGTTGACTTGCGATTGTGGGCTATAGAAGAGGTCTACGCCTTGCGTTCAAAGGCGTAGAACATGCTACGAAAAAACTAATTTTTATTTAACTGTTTATTTATTTATTTTAGGTACACATTTTAAGTGTTTTTTATAAGAATTCTTATTTTTGAGACTTGATTGTCTGTTAAGAAGACCGATTGCGACATTGAAGGAATTCGTCAAGTGTTTCCAACACTATCACAGTTACTGCCAGATGTTGAAAATGTCAATACCGATAACTTACATTACTTATGCAAGAGAATATATTATTATTCGTTATTTAATAATAGACAGCAATTTTGATCCAGCGATCAAAATCTCGTATGTTAAAAAAATACAGTGATTGCCTGAACAGCATAGAATGAAAATGTAGATAGTACCGTGCACCTAGCAGAGTGCCTGCCGGGTAGTGATTGTTCTTCAACGAGTGGTCATAATTTTAGAAAAGATTTCATGGACTGCAGCAAAAGGTCCAAACGGCGCAGATTAGTGGAGCTAGCTAAGGTAGATCATTCTACGATAAACTCTTGCTTAGTGAATCCAGTCAATCTCACATCAATTCTGTGGATGAAGTGTCATCTTTTATAAATGAGGCAAAGTTGAGTAATCATCAGTATAATTTAATGAAAAAAAATTATTAATAAGAAGTTTCCGAATGCGTTACCATCCTATCAAAAAAATTTGGAGGCTAAGAAGCTGTGTTATCCATCAGTGAGTTACGTATATGTTACGGAATCATCTGCCGAAATATAATCACAATATTTTTGGACCATACAACATGCAGAATACTAGAATCACGAAAAAATGTTGTAAAAAATATTGATCTCACTAACGAGTTTGTTTAAATAGATAAATGGGGGTTTGATGGGAGTACCGGGGGCATAGCGAATATAAGCAATCATGTATGCAGTAAATTTGTTATAACTAGTTACGAATTATTACAAGTCATAAGGAGAGATGTTCATTAGGAGACACGTAGATTCTATATTTTAATTGTATACACTAATTTAATCACAGGTAGAACTATTTAAAATGTAATAAGATAATCATTCAGGACAGTAATTCGTTTAAATTTGATGTAATTAGTTTAAATATATAACTGTAATTATTACTTTATTTTTATTTTCTTACCGATATAATTTAAGTGCTCTAGTACTGTTATTGTTACAAACTATAGTTCTATAAACCTAATAAAATATCGTTATAGTACTATAGTTTGTTTATTTAACTGTAATTTACTATAATATTTCATAATTACATGCTTTGGCATGCATTAATGCAGCTGTTAACTGCGCGAAATGCCTATGACCGCCCTTCTTAGGGCGCGGGACCACAGTGCTGTGTATTGCAATGGCGCCACCCAAGATATTTCACGTCACGGTACTTGTTCCGTCACCAGGAGAGCGCTTGGCGAGCGATTTTCGAAATAAACTACGCAATTTTTTTGATGAATCATACGAAAGCTTACCAAAATCTAGCATTGGCTATGTTTACCTATTGATGGACGATCCACTTCAATATTTTTTTTGAAGAAGAAGAAAGAAGAAAAATAATTTATTCAGTGCGCTTAAAATACAAACACATATCATTAATTTTAAAGCGTCACTGAAAAGGTTTTCACTCAGCTTTATGTCAAGATACTTGTTAGGTACCTTGACGCTGGTCTTCCGTGAAAACCATTTCATAGGAGCGCGTCAGTTGGGATATACTCATTAATAAATTACAAAGATGTGTGTTCTTGTACGAGGAGACTATAAAAGGGACAGATACATTAAAAGGGAAGGATAAAGTAATATAGGCATTAGGGTTCAAATAAATCCCAACACCTTTTGTTTACTAATTCATACCACGCATGGTTAAAACTTTGTTTTAATTCCTGTTTCCTTCAGGTTGTTGCCGACAAGGTGCTCACTCACCAGGACACTGTATGGAATGTAGAAGAGCATCGCTATACTAAAGGTAACTACAGCATTGTGTGGCTTTAACCTTTTGAATGTTTTTAGGCCTACACTCCAGTATGTCCACTAAAGAATATAATCCTTATCTGTCAGCAGGACAATTGATTTGCCAGCGTCCGCCATGGCCCCTTTAGGAGTGCTGGGTGCTTAGAGAAGTTGCCAATCGCTAACGCTCAATCGTCAGTCGTAAACGAAAGGCAGCTAACGTCTTTGTCGCTCTAATATGAAAGAGTGACAGAGACGGAAACCTACGATACGCTACTAAGCGTTAGCGATTGGGAACTTGGCTAAGCATCCTGGTGTGGTAGGCACGACAGCACTCGACATTTAGGAGTTCTTGGGGTTCAAAAAGTTGATAGTCCCAATATTTTATTCAGTGCTTTAAATTCATAAATCTCATAATATTCATTGTTTGTTGCCTAACGATGCGGTAGGCTTATGTTGGCACTGTTTTTACCGTTTAACATGCCTTAGACTATCGTCGATAGGACCATCATAACCAAGGATGTTTCACTAATATCTTCTTCTTCTTCTTCCTTCCCTTATCCCACCTACGTGGGGTCGGGTCTCCTTGTCATTTTGCTCCAGAGTGGTCGATTCTGGGTTGTCTCTTCTGCTATGTTCAGGATCCTTAGGTCGGTTTTGATACTGGACCACCAAGTGGATTTTGGTCTTCCTCTTCCTCTTGGTTGTTCCGGAAGGTTTAATGCAGTATTGACGACATGGTCTTTTCCTCTTCTTTTTATGTGGCCGTACCATCTCAGACGGGTTTCAAGGAGTTTTTCTGTAATTGGGGCTACTTTGAAACTCCCACGTACGTATTCGTTTCTTATCCTGTCTAGTCTTGTGACGCCACCTGCCCAACGAAGCATCTTCATCTCATTGACATGCAGGAGTTGAGATTTCTTTACAGCCCAACATTCAGACCCATATAGAAATGCTGGTCTCACTGCAGTTTTGTAGACTTTTCCTTTTGTTTTTATGGGCATATGGCTATCACAGAGGACCCCGGAAAGGCTTCGCCCCTTAAGCCACGCTGCTTGGGTTCTATGACAGACGTCTGCATGTATATCTGCGTCAGATGTTATAACTGATCCCAGGTATTTAAACCTTGTAACTTTTGGCACAGATAGGGCGTCGATATACATATTTTGATCAGTTTGGGCATTAGAAGCAAAGCAGCAATGCATGTATTCGGTTTTGCCCCTGTTTACTCGAAGACCACCTTGTTCCAATGCCTTAACCCAGGACGTAAGCTCTCTCTGCATATTTTCGGCTGACTTAGTGGCGAGTACTATATCGTCCGCATATAGCACGCACCATGGTAGTGGCATTTGCAAATCCTTTGTAAGGTAGTTCATCACTAAATTAAACAATAGAGGGCTTAGGGCGGACCCCTGGTGAACTCCAACTTTGACTTCAAACTAGGGCTCTCGGTCGTGTCCGGGTTTCGTGTACCCGTTTCCGTGTACCCGTTTCTTTGCTACCGGGAAACGGGTTTCTTACCCGTTGGGAACGTTTAATTAGGAACCGTGTAATTAAGACACGGATACCCGAGTACCTGTGTCTGATCCGCCCTCAATGTGTAGTGGCAGTGGCAATCTAAAATATAGGTACGATTTTATATTTGAACAAAGTATTGAACCGCATTTAACCTGCAACAAAGAAAATCTCTAGCTGCGTAATTCGTAAAAAACTGCTAATTTTTCGGTAGGTATTGTTTTGTTTCAGACTTTTTACTAATAAAAACATAGGTTTTTCGAATATTCAATTACAATGGATCCGCAAGACTCAAGCTTGGAAAAGTTTCTAAGTGGATCCGCGGACCCGCGCTTGGAAACGTTTCTAAGTTGGAAACGTTTCTTGGCGTTTCGTGTCGTTCGGGTTCTTAGTACCGCCGGTGCTAAGGACACGTGTACACGTGTCTGCGGGTAACACGGATACCGGGAGCCCTACTTCAAACGGGTCGCTTTTGCCGGCAGGGCTTTTGACTTGAGTTGTGCAGTTGTGATACATAATATCACTAATATCGATAGTCGATAAAACACTTCGCTCAATCCCTCCGACGGTTTGATTTTTGCTATGAAGGATTCCGATCCTTGATCATAACTTATAAACCTGCTTTTGTTTTTAACGTTAATATTTTATACTGACAAATATAATTGTTTCGATCAGCTGAAGACAGAAAGGAGCGCGAGCGTGAGCTCGTCTCCGCCGAGATGATCCCCACGAGCAACACTCCACTCTCCTTCTGGGAGAAGTTCTTCGAGCTGCAGTTCAAGATGGCGGCGCACTCGGCCGACGCGCCCACGGGCCACATGTTCGCCAGCGAGCCCACCGACTGGCCGGTGCTGGCGCGCTCCATCGCCTATTGGTTGTCACCTGATTCTAATGTGAGCGTTTTATCCTTTTCGACGCCATGTCTGAAACAAAAGCTGTCCCGTAGACGCTTCGTCACCGAGGCGTCAAAACAAAATTTGAACTCTACGCACGTGTAGGTTTATATTGCTATGTTGGCTGTGAGTTGAGTATGAATTACTACTATTTGGTGTGGATATAATGCAAGTGTCATCATCATCATTATCAGCCTATGTTAGTCCACTGCTGGACGTAGGCCTCTCCTATTAATTATGCGTATAGACGCATTAGGAGGTAAATGCCCATAATCGCCACGCTGGGCAAGCGGATTGGCGATCGCAGTAATGTGGCCACTATGATGACGCTGCTGCCCATCATCAATCTTGTAGAATGGTGAGTGACACTTCAATCCCTTAGTCGACTCTTACGACACCCGCAGGAGGAGTTGGGGTGGTGACAAATGTATTCTTACTGCCGTCACCACACGGCTTAATGCAAGTGTATGCAAATAGTTATTTTGACTTGGTTTCAGGCTCAGATCCACCTGATCGGCAACCTAGTGACATGGTACGCGGGCTCGCTGTCGGTGCTGGTGTACTGCGCGCTGCTGTGCGCGCACGCACTGCGCTCGCGCCGCGCCTGCGCGCCGCTGCCGCCGCGCGCCGCCGACCGCTTCCTCTCCGCCGGACACGTCCTCTTCCTCGGCTACTGGCTCCACTATCTCCCGTACTTCTTCGTCGATCGCACCCTCTTCCTTCACCACTATCTCCCCGCTTACCTCTTCAAAATCCTCCTCCTGGCATACGTCGTCGAACACGTCTACTTCATCCTGCAGCTTCGTGAGCGCACGCGCCCGCTCGTCAACGCCTTCGTCGGGGCCGTTATCGTCTGGCTCGCGTATGTCCTGCTCACTTTCAAGAAGTTCAGCGTCCTCAACTACGGTAATGTCGATCTTACCGAGAGCGAGCTCATGAATCTCCGCTGGAAGGACACCTGGGATTTTATACTGCACAAAAAATAATCGAATCTCAAGTATATCTAAGTATTGTTTTTAGATATTAGCCATTCCCAAAATCTCGTCACAAATGTCACAACATGTTTTATTTTAAGTTTTTTTATAATTTATGGTTTTGATGAAATGAAGGATTTATCATTTTAGTTAGGTATTGAAAAATTCAGTATTAGATAAGGAATATACTCATTAACTCATGAACAAACATTAAATATAAAATACTCTTAGATTATAAATATTTATTTATGAATAGTGTTTCGACAGAATCACAATGCAAGAAGGTACAGACTTGTATGCATTTATACTTTATACAATTGATTTGACTTGCACCAGACAACAAACTATTTTGACGTGATTACTTTTATTTTGCTTATTAATATTTTGAAGTTCAATGTTGTAATGCCAATACTTCTTCTTGTTCGTTCCCTCACTGCTGAGGATCGTGACTCCTTATGATCTTGTTCACTAGTTGTCGCCATCGGTCGCGTTCAGTCGCCTGGTGTAGTGCAGTGCTTACAGTCATATTCAGTTGCTGGGATATCTGGTCTGACCATCGAATGGGACTTCGGCCTCGTGGTCTTTTGCCTTCTATCTTCCCTGTTACCATAAGTCTCTCAAGGTTATCGGTATTCCTGCGTGCAACATGACCAAAATATCTTAGAACGCGCTGTAGGCAGGTAGAAGACAGGCGTGGCATGGTTTCCAGCTTGAGCTCTCTTAGAACAGAGACATTTGTACGATGGGCTGTCCACGGTATCCTCAGTAGGCGGCGCCAGCACCACATTTCAAATGCGTCGACGCGTTGCCTATCCCCGGCTTTGAGCGTCCATGTCTCTGCCCCATAAAGCGCAATTGAGAAGACCAGAGAGCGCACCAGGTGAACTTTGGTTCTGTTTGTGATGTTCCTATTTCTCCAAACCTTACTCAACTGGGTCATTGCTGATTTGGCCATGCCGATCCGTCGCCTAATCTCGGTTTCGCAGCTGCCTCTATTCGTGATTACGGAGCCAAGGTACTGGAACTGGTCAACGGTCTCGTATTCTTGCAGAAGGTCAGTACGCTGGATGGCTGCAAAACGATCTATCACCATCAGCTTGGTCTTGCTTTTATTTATAGACAGCCCAAAACTCAGGCTGACCGATTCCAGACGATCGCCAACTGAACGAATGCCAATACACAGTACGCAAATAAGACTTGACTGTATACTTGTTATCTTTGTAAAATATTTTTGTACGTGTGATATATTCCGTCCATTAAATGTTTAATTTTCTACAAATATATAGATTTTTTATAGTAGTGGTATTATTTAAGATTACTCATATCATATGTTATATACATATCAATCTTATCCTTTCACAATGACGCTTTAGTCCTATTAAGATTTCGCTCTACTTTTGTACACCACTTCACATGTGTTAATCTTGACAACTTGATAAGAAAGCTACTTTTTGTTGTGGTTTATTTATAAATGCGTTGTAACTTTTATTTGGGGTCACTGGTACTTAGTGCACAAACAGGTTCTACATTGAATGATATAGACCTGAAATATATTGTAAAATTTATTGTAGTAAATAAAAGGTTTTAACGGCGACTTCCTGAAGGCTCCACCTCCATAGGTTGCACCTGGTGAACAGTCACTGATTCAACCTCCAGTGGAATCACCCTCTGCTTCAGCACGGCAGTAGTTCCAGGGGCATATCTGTATGATCCTTGCTTCTTACCCTACAACAAACAGTTAAAATAAATTAACAGTTGTAAGGAGAGCCTTGCTAAATTTTTAATCAATAATGTTCTAAGCATGTTTTTGACCAACACAGTACTGGCAGCATTACCAGAGACTGCCTAAAAACACCACTGCTTCTTAAGTGGTACAGATATATTGTTGATAAATTGATAATAAAGGGTAACTAAGTACACTTAGATCAAATGACAAAGCATATTTGTAAGGAGTAGTCAAAGAATTGCCCAGTAACTTCTGTTGTGCATATAATTGATCAGTTACCTTGACATTAGCTTCTTCAAAAGTCCTCAGATACTGAGCTGGCCCAGTATTGCGGATGACACACAAATCAACATTAGAACCAGAACCCAAGTCATTGAAAATACCAGCGGCAATAGCATCCCTGACCAGTTTCTTGCCCTGTTCTTCATTCATCTTGGGCTTCCAGCCAGACTCAAACACTGCCATAGCTGCTAAGGATCCAGAGCCTGAAATTGATACAAAAATGTTTACTTAGTTTGTATTACATTGTGAACATATTGTGCAGTTTCTTTTCTGCTTTGTGAGGTTTGTGGATGCACTATCTACAAAATTCTAATAGTATATCTTGACACAAGTCTGTTCTGGAGACAATGCAGTGACATTGTGTACATACCCATAGTTGCATATGGCAATTTATCAACAGATCCATGTGGGTAAATGCAGTAAATATGTGGTCCAGTGCGATCAACACCACCCAGCACGAGAGCAGCGCCAATATGGCCCTGGTAGCGGAACAGCATGCGCTTGAGAAGCGTGGCGGCGGTGGCCACCGGCACCTGGCGGCCCGTGTGCAGGCGCTGAAGCTCCAGTTGCGACGACACCGTCTGCGTCGTCATCTCAGTGTCTGCTGCCGTACCCGCTCCACAACAGTACATGTTGCTTGCCAAGTAGTGGATTTTCTCGCAGTTCTTGTCCGACACAATAGTGTTCTCGGTGGCGCGGGTATCGGCACCCAGGATCACGCCATCGGCATAAATGATACCCACGATTGTGGTGCCAGTTTTTGTTGCTGTGGGCGCTGGGAATCCTTTTGAAGCTAGGAAAGCATTGCTGAAAGTAATAATGATAGTCAGATGATGGAATCTGAACGATTACTGACAAAAACCTCAAAATGCAAGAACTTACCGCTGGAAATTTTCAAAGGAAAATCCAGGTGCCGGCACTTCAGGAAGTAATACTGAAGCCATATTTATAAGCAATTGTTTAATAAGTTCAGGTTCAAGATATTTTCCTTAGGAATATACTATATTTGATGCAAAATTTGTTGGAAATGTGATGACTTGCACCGCTTGTCAAATTCTTGTTGTTACTCGTCACAGATAAGGTAAAGTGAATTCCATTTAAATGCAGCCAAAGCGTGTAAAAATACATGTGAAACATTCTTGCAGATGTTCTCTTTTTAACTTTTTTTTAATCTGGCAAACTGCTACAAACGAGGCGACACGTCATTGGTTCAATCGTGGAATATCTCTTGTTTTTGAATTCGACCTGTAAGAGTTACGGTACTAGATATAAATTTGTACAACTTACTTTGCGTATAAGACTTTTCGATAATTATTCAAATTCAAATAACCAATAGTCAGTGGACGAATTGTCTTTACACGCCTCTATTATTTTCTGTCATTTTTACGTCAAATTACGCTAGGACTAAACGCGATGTTTAGCAGATTTTTTACAAGAAATAATTCTAGTATTTAAATAATTTTAGTTCCTAAGTAGCAAAATGTTAACGAATTCCGCGTATGTGATTTTAGTTTATACTTTGTCCGCCGCAGTTTTAGCTCTAGCCGGTCGTGACTTTTATCAAATCCTCGGCGTGTCTCGTTCAGCTAACACCAATGAAATTAAAAAAGCTTACAGAAAACTAGCAAAGGCACTTCATCCAGATAAAAATCAAGATGACCCTAATGCATCGCAAAAGTTTCAAGACCTGGGGGCGGCGTACGAAGCGCTGTCGGACCCTGAGAAACGCGAGTTGTACGACCGCTGCGGTGAGGACTGTCTGAAGAAAGATGGGATGATGAATAACAATGATCCTTTCGCTAGTTTCTTCGGAGACTTCGGTTTCCACTTTGGTAACGAACCGCAGCAGCATGAGACGCCGCGCGGTGCAGACATCACCATGCATCTCACAGTTACTCTTGAAGAACTTTATAATGGGAATTTTATTGAGGTAAGATATTTCACTGTATTATTCTAACCACCCGAAATATACTACTATTTTAGATTTGAATGTAAGTTTATAAGGTATGCATTTTGTACTAATAAGATCTACATGAATTTCTATCCTAATTCAAGATAGTACTAAGAGAATTAAATCCAAGTAACGAAAATATATTTTTTTGTTTTATAGATTACAAGAAATAAACCAGTAATCAAACCAGCATCGGGCACACGCAAGTGCAACTGCAGGCAAGAGATGGTGACCCGCAACCTGGGCCCAGGGCGCTTCCAGATGATGCAGCAGACGGTGTGCGATGAGTGCCCCAATGTCAAATTTGTCAATGAGGAGAGGCTACTAGAAATTGAAGTATGTATCTTTCTGTATGTATAGTATTAAACTTCATTTTTAGCGCATACCATTACTAAATTGTTTTTGGTAGTCACTACATTCTAGCAATAATGCTTTATCCAATAAATGCTGCAAAGATATCTGACACAACCTATGTAAGTTACATCTGTTTGTCAGGCTACATAGCCTAGTTGGTAGTGACTCTGCCTACGAAGCTGGAGGTTCCGGGGTTTGAATCCCGGCAAGGGCATTATTTGTGTATTTATTTATAACAAACATTTGTTCCTTGGTCATGGCTGTCTATGTATTTAAGTATCTATCTATTATATATATTGTAGCTTGGTACCCATATCACAAGCCTTAATTGAGCTTATCGTGGGACTAAGTTGATTTATGTTGTCCCAAGATATTTATTTCTTTTATTTATTTATCTGTAAGAGAGTATCATATACTTTCGCTTGTTTTGTTATTAAATATATTAATTATTGCTGGTAACTGTACATCTCTGTGCTTTAGGTGAATCTCACTAATAATAACTGAAATACAAAAAAATTACCATCTAAAATAAATTAAAAAGGTGTATTTTTTTTTAAATAGGGTACAATTGTAAGCCAGCCCAATAACTAAATTTAATTAATCCTGAAAAAATTCCAACATTAATTCAATTAGATATAGTATCTATCAGAATGACATACTCCCACACTACATATACTCATTTAATTTTTTTTAAATATCAAGCTTTTCTTGAGTTAACATTAGTAATATCGCAAAATACAGACCTAATACAAAGAAAAATGATAATAAGTCTAAAGTAACTGATCAGGTAATCCAAAGACTCAATTCTCGATGCAAAAGTACCTAATATGATCTAACTTTATATTCTATTATAATCTACGTTTATAGGTGGAAGTGGGTGCTCCAGATGGGCACCAGTCGCGGCTGCGCGGCGAGGGCGAGCCGCACATGGATGGCGAGCCAGGAGACCTTATCATCCAATTGGAGACAGAGAGGCACCCGCGATTCACGCGCAAGGGAGATGATCTATACACCAACATCACAATCTCTCTGCAGGTAAAATATTTTTTACCCCATTGGCATTGGCTTTGGCTATGTACCCAATTGGGCTATTTACTCTCTTGCCTTGTCTATGAATTGGACCACAGAGCTTAAAGGGGACGTTTAACATGCACAAAGCACCCAAATAACATTCATGTCTTTAGTAGTCTTAAGTGAAGATACTGCCACAAAGAAGATGTATAATTTCGTTGTCTCCCTTTATTTGATCAATGTTAGCTAGTTTGTACGTATTTTTAAACTATTTATATAATTTTAACTGTTGACAAATGGGTGAAATGTTTTCCTATCAGCACACTAAGATTGCTGAGATTTATTGCCATATAAAAAAATTCATTGATTGGACCATGGGAGCGGAAGATAACGGCTCAAAATAAAATCGAATATTTTCGCATCCTGTGGCTATTACAAAAATAGCGTGATCGTTGTGGGCTTATTAAAGTACAAAGTAAAAATATAAGTTTAAATATTTTATATCTAAACATGATATCCATTCATTGCAATACCCAGGTATACACGTAATACCTACGTGTAGTTTTACTGGCTCGTTTCCTTATCTCAACTGTAATCAAACTCGTCAAGAAACGTTTGATTAAATTGTAATTGGTATAGTTTTATTTTGTAAACATTATTACTTTTTAATCATAATGTTATGTGACTATTTTTTATTCATATTACTATTGGTATTTACTGTCTATGACCTTGGTCAGGCGAGGTGGTGATAGTCGCATGAGTTGGAACGAGTATAATTACTTATATGATATTCATCATGTTGTAATTGTATCACATCCATGAATTAGTAACTCTTTAAGCCCTGAAATTTTAACAAATTTTCAAAAAACCTCAAGAAATTCTAGTCCCAAAACTTCATTGCCATAACACTAATCAATACTTATTTAGCAGACATTACCCTCTCTCTCTCTCTGCCTCTTTTCTTCAGTACTGCAGTTTATGCAGTCTATTACACTTAAGCAAAATTAAATGCCCGAACCGAAATGGCCGAACACATAGTAGGTATAATGTATATGGGCGTTTTCCAAAAAAGTTCCCAAATACCGGGTTTGAGCTCATTC
>JALPQI010015979.1:0-25744 GCA_025490895.1 Thaumatotibia leucotreta | reverse complement strand
CGAAAACGAGTGCAATGACAAAAATTACAAAAAAAGAGAAGAAAATTGTGCTGCCATCTTGGATCTTAAAATGGACCCCAAATTCGGGTTCCACGTATGTGTATTAGTCGAAAACGAGTACAATGACAAAAATGAAAAAAATTGTGCCGCCATCTTGGATCTTAAAATGGACCCTAAATTCGGATTCCACGTATGTGTATTAGTCGAAAACGAGTACAATGTCAAAAATGACAAAAAAAAGAAAAAAATTGTGCCGCCATCTTGGATCTTAAAATGGACCCTAAATTCGGATTCCACGTACATGTGTATTAGTCGAAAACGAGTACAATGTCCAAAATGACAAAAAAAAGAAAAAAATTGTGCCGCCATCTTGGATCTTAAAATGGACCCTAAATTCGGGTTCCACGTATGTGTATTAGTCGAAAACGAGTACAATGTCAAAAATGACAAAAAAAAAGAAAAAAATTGTGCCGCCATCTTGGATCTTAAAATGGACCCTAAATTCGGGTTCCACGTATGTGTATTTGTCGAAAACGAGTACAATGACAAAAATGACAAAAAAAAGAAAAAAATTGTGCCGCCATCTTGGATCTTGAAATGGACCCTAAATTCGGGTTCCACGTATGTGTATTAGTCGAAAACGAGTACAATGTCAAAAATGACAAAAAAAAAGAAAAAAAATTGTGCCGCCATCTTGGATCTTAAAATGGACCCTAAATTCGGGTTCCACGTATGTGAATTAGTCGAAATCGAGTATAATGACAAAAATTGCAAAAATGTGCCGCCATCTTGGATCTAATGGACCCTACAATCGGATTCCGACTGTACATACCTGTATGCAAATCAGTAGAAACCTTTGAAGCCGTATTTAATTATATATATGAGAATAGTACATTACTACCGAGGCCGGGAAGTGACTGGTTGCCGGCCGAATATATGTAGACGGCCGAGCGAAGCGAGGCCGGATAGTATTCGGTCGGCAACCCGTCACTTCATGGCCGAGGTATGTATAATGCTTTTCTCAAACATGCAATGAAATGAAACAAAAAAATGTATCTTCTTTCTAAGAAATTATAAGTCAACTACATAACTAAGTCTTTGAAACACAACAAAAGTCAAAATTCTGTCAAATACGACACCGACACCTCTTTTTTTTTTTAAGATTGACCTGTTTGAATGTTGCAAATTTTTAATTTAAAAAAGCGGTATTAGACGGCGTGGTCGGTTGGGTCCAATTAATCGCATGCAGCTCAAAAATAACAAGGCGCCTGGGGAGGACGGAATTACAGCTGAGCTTCTGAAGGCGGGTGGTAAACCGATCCTTACGGCCCTTCAGAAGTTGTTCAATTCCGTCTTACTGGAAGGGAGAACGCCAAAGGCATGGAACAGAGGTGTGGTGGTACTGTTCTTCAAAAAAGGTGACAACGCTTTATTGAAGAACTACCGACCCATCTCACTTCTGAGCCATGTCTATAAGCTGTTTTCAAGAGTCATTACGAATCGTCTTGCACGCAGGCTTGATGACTTCCAGCCTCCCGAACAAGCCGGTTTCCGAAGAGGCTTTAGTACCGTAGACCACATCCATACGCTTCGCCAGGTTATACAGAAGACCGAAGAATATAACCTGCCCCTCTGTTTAGCGTTTGTGGACTACGAGAAAGCCTTCGATTCGATCGAAACATGGGTAGTACTAGTCTCTCCAACGGTGCCAAGTCGACTACCGCTATATCGAGGTGTTAAAGTGTTTATACGAGAGCGCCACAATGTCAGTCCGACTCCAAGACCAGAGCTCGAAGCCTATTCTGCTGCAGCGGGGAGTTAGGCAAGGAGATGTCATCTCCCCTAAGCTGTTTACCGCTGCACTGGAGGATGTCTTTAAGACTCTGGACTGGAGAAGGCTGGGTATCAACATAAACGGCGAGTGCCTCACTCACCTTCGATTCGCTGACGATATAGTAGTCTTGGCTGAGACCTTGGAGGACTTAAGTACTATGCTCGTTGACCTCAGTAAAGCCTCCGAGCGAGTTGGTCTTAGGATGAACATGGATAAGACGAAAATCATGTCGAATTCCCATATAGCACCAACTCCCGTAATAATCGGAGACTTTACACTCGAAGTTGTAGACGAATATATATACCTAGGGCAAACTATTCAGTTAGGTAGGTCCAACTTCGAGAAAGAGGTCAATCGTCGAATCCGACTCGGTTGGGCAGCGTTCGGGAAGCTACGACACATATTTTCGTCCAATATTCCGCAGTGTTTGAAGACGAAAGTCTTTAATCAGTGTGTTGCCAGTGATGACATACGGTACTGAAACGTGGCCGCTTACAATGGGTCTCATAAGAAGGCTCAAAGTCACCCAAAGGGCAATGGAGAGGGCTATGCTAGGAGTCTCTCTGCGTGATCGGATTAAAAATGAGACCATCCGCAGCAGAACCAAAGTAACCGAAATAGCTCTCCGAATCGCTAAACTGAAGTGGCAGTGGGCGGGGCACATTGCGCGTAGAACCGATGGCCGTTGGGGCGGGAAGGTTCTTGAGTGGCGGCCACGTACCGGAAGGCGTAGCGTGGGTAGGCCCCCCACAAGGTGGACCGATGACCTGGTGAAGGTCGCACGAGTCCGCTGGATGCGGGTGGCGCAGGACCGGTTATTGTGGCAATCTTTGGGGGAGGCCTATGTTCAGCAGTGGACGTCTTTCGGCTGATATGATGATGATGATGATGATGAGTGATTTGGGCCAACGGATCGCGCCGTATAATACTGCTTTTTAAATATTATTTTGAGTAGTTATTGTACATTTATTTTAAATGATATAATTTAAATAGGGTGGTTGACCCTATAGTTGACCACGCACCGGTTGTTGACCACTTGTGTCTTTAATTCTCAATAATAAGATTTCCCGCCGCTGGCCGTTATTTTTTATGTTGGCCATAGGTTTTGACAACTATATCGGATCAACCAACCACGTCACCCGCTTGAAAAATAACCACATAGTAGCCAATAACTACGTTTTACTTTCGCTTGTCGCTGTCAGTTGTCATTCAACCGCCATTATAATAAGGAACGTGTTTCGGCAGGTAAGACTATTTTCATTGAATTTATATGATTTTTGCATGAATTTTGCTATAATTGTGTGTTTTATAATTAATTTAATGGTTTAATTTAACGATTTTAATGTAATTTCATGTGTCTCGGCTATATTTCAAATATTTTTTTGGCTGGTTAACTAAAGGTACATAATTTGTTTGTATTTCCTAAGGTTGACCAGTTGGTTAACAATAGGCTCCTTGTACAATTTTTTTTTTCTTGTCTTAAAATTGCTTTTTTCATATCTGTGGAATGTTTCGAGACCCCACTAACTAGTTTCTGGTTGCTATTGCCGTGTTTTCAGTAGTTGACCAGTGGTTTGCCATTGGTACTGCATACAAAAATATTTTCTTTCCAGTTGTTGACCAGTGTGGTTTGACATTGGTACTGCATACAAAAAGATTTTCTTTCCAGTTGTTGAACAGTGTGGTTTGACATTGGTACTGCATACTATAAATATTTTCCTAAGATCAACCAATTCCATTAAAATAGTTTATTTTCTACTTGTTTTAGATTAAAAATTAAAGAATGAAAAAAACCAAAGTTGTGACTGTTTAAGTGATCTCTGCATATGCTAGCTTAAGTTTTGTCGAAATACGAGTATGTTTTTTTCTAATGTTTAATTTTAAAATTACCAAGACTCATGAAAATATTATTGATATTAATTAGTGTAAGAGCTTTCTTTGTTTTAAATACAGATGATTATATTTAAAAAAAACCTTCTGATGTCGTAATGTTTCTTTTTATCCCTTGTTTTAAAATTTGGTCAACCTTTGGTACAAAACCTGTCAACAACTGGGGCCAGCTGGTCAAACTAGGGTACAATCCCGAATTTGAACTTTTAAATTCAATAATAAAAAAACTAATAGCAATTAAGGGATTTCCTTTTGAATAAATACTTTTAAATACATAATGTATCATATAAAAAATAAACTAGTAATAAACATTGATATAATTATGCATGGCAACACTTTAAAGTCAAATTTTCTCCTTAATCGGTTTGGGACCGGAGCATCCACCCTACCTAATTATAATCATAAAAATTTGCCAATCAATTTTTTTTTATACTAATATTACTTACAGATAATTATTGGCTAAAAGCCAAGATGCCAGGTCACAACCCTATGTCAAATGAAAATTAAAAAAGAGGTACTTGCCGGCCTAGGCCGGCAACGAGGTACTTCCCGGCCACTTTTTAGGCACGTAACTACAACATTTCATTGCATGTTTGAGAAAATAGTTATTTATTATACAAGGGGGCAAAGTTGTTGTTTAACTGTCGTGCCAATATTGAGACCTGAGCTGGCGAAAGATTCCAAAATTGAGCCACGAGCGTAGCGTGTGGTTCAAAAACTGGAATCTTGAGCATGGCGAAGGTCTCAAGGCACGAGAGTTGAACAAACTTTGCCGCCAAGTGTAATACAACTTTTTTCCCCTCACTATCGCGAGGAAATATGATTACAAATCTCATCCAAATGTAAATTAACATAAAGAAACTATTTAAAACTCAATGTCGAAACGTATCGTAGAATAGAGTTACTTATGGAATTTAAATATTGCCAATGGCTTACAAAGTCACATGAGACCCGACCAATTTAACACGTGAGCTCCGATTGCGCATGTTTACTACGGTCATACAGATCCACTTATACTAGGCAGTAGGGGGCTATAGGAATTAGAGAAATGTCAAATTACTTTATTCACAAGTGTGTAAAAAGCGTTTTTACCCGCTCGTATTAAAGGATAAACGAGCGCTTTACGAGCTAGTGAGGGGAAAATAATATTAAAAATTCGCACGTACAGTCGTCCAAACATTAAAGTAATTAAAAAGTAATCTAGAAGTATGGTCAACGATTCCAGTAATTTTGAATCGACATGTTGATTCCAAAGTGTTAGTAATGCTAATATGCTATAGATTATTACTGACTCCTTCATACGTCATTGTAATATTCCGTTTCACGACATTACATTACAAGTAATATGCTACCCATAAGTACATTACAAAGTAAAATGAAGTAATATTGTAATCGGGAATTGATTACGAAATGCCCAACTCTGGCCTACGGAGGCTGACGGCTGAATATAATGATTAATAATGTTCATATGTTTTAAAGCCGCGTTTCCACTTAGTGTTCTGAGTGAGCATTCACTTGTTCGTGGCCTGATGAACGAACATTTAGCTATGTGAAATTCTGTTTTTATCTGCCCAAGAATGAACGAATGCTCGCTCGGAACTCTAAGTGGAAACGCGGCTTTACAAATATTGAATATGTCAGCGTTCTTTTTACATCCAGCATTGCGGCTAATTAAGTAATAGGCGTAGCTTATTTTTTATCACATTTCTAAATCAAATGTAATATTTCAATAAACACAGTACTGCAGCAATCTACTCCAGCATCGGAATTTCAAAGAATTTCGAGAAAACCATAAAACTTTACATAATTATACTAATTGTTATTCATATTTACGTGTTACAATTATTTTGAGTTATTGTGTCTTAAAATATTTATATACCCACTCTTCTCGAGGAAAATTAGCAATTTAGGACAAATACTGCACGAAAATTTACGGTTTTGTAAGAAGATGGTGTAACACAGCAAAATAATACAACAAAGTAAGGTAACGTGGATCTCAGCGTGGAGTTTTGCGTGATTGCTATCTGCAGACTCTTTTAACTTAACGTCCGTCCATCACCTCACACATTTTGTAAATACTCAATGTGACAAAAGAACCAACGTAAAAAAATAATTACCAAAATTCTCTATACACATGGCGAGTCTCGCTTGGCAGTGATTGGCAAAGTACAGGTATCCTTTTTTGTACCGGCTTGCCATCATACATACTGGCTGAGTATCCGCGGGCGGCAAGTCACGACACACCGAATCGCAGTTTCTGGATTCAAATCGTGACATGGCTTTCAGTGTTTTTTGTTCAGTCGTTCCTTGAAAACATTATTATTCCAGGTTAAAACGTAATAAATATAAGGGCCTTGGCAAAGCGTCCGATTTTGTACGTCATGATCCCCGGTAGAACCACCTGAAGTTTAAACATGAATATGTCAAAAATATCTACATTATATCTACAAAACTCTACGAGCAGTTGGAAAAATTCTACAGACCTAGTTTTTTTATAAACCTTGTTGTAAAGTGGTTCTGCCGCAGAGCATCTTCCCAGCAAAACCACTATGATATTTTTCTTATTACAAGTACTTTTGACGCATTTATGATACCAAATAATTTTACATAAATTCACCTTTACCAACGGTTAATTGGATAAAAAATAGTTCCTAAGGCTGTAAAGTAAAACAATACGAAAAATAAAAAACATACTTCCGAGATCTAAACAATAATACTCTTCTATAATCAAAATAAAACATCCTTTTGTGGTTATTATTTTTAAAATTCAGCATTAAATGCGAAAAAAATCATCCAAATAAATAAATAATTCACCTTTTCGACGCCAATGTCGTACATACAAACACAGGGTAAGTAAAGACCCGTCCAAGTGGCTGTTTTTATCGCAACTTAGGTACGTGCACTGGCATAAGGCAACATAAAGATAAAAAAAAATGTAAATAACCTAACCTACAGTCCTACACTAACGCTACTCCTATCGCTTCTTCTTGGAAGGAGCATGAGAATCGTGGATTATTTCAGAACATAATAAGTTCTCATAGAATGATCTTGCACTCGGGTTTATCAGTGATAAAACAACATGAAAGACGAGCGTTGGCTATGACAAGACAACATAAATATTATTAAACAAGCTAATCATGTCATAGATAAATATCGAAGTCACCTCATTATCAATTAGTGATGATACATATCCAGATAGCTTAAAAACGATCATAAAACTATTGTTTAAAGAAGGTGACAAGACAAATTTTCAAAACTATCGCCCAATAGCACCCCGGTATTTCCCAAAATATTTGAAAAAAATATTTATCAAACATTATACACCTTATTCGATAAGGGTCATACAGATTATTTTGTATGAGTTAGAGTAGAGATCTAGTTACAAATCTTTCCTGTGAACACATGAAAGTTAAGGGATCTACCTTAATTTTCTTATTGGTCGAATACAAATCGATGGCTTCTGGGTCTTAAGAATTATGTGGTGAAAACCTAATTTGTATGTCCGAGAACCGCAAACTTTCACAATGTCCACAGGAAAGACGCCCGTTTTCGCGAACGCTGGATGACCCACAAATATAATATTTTAAGATAAGAACAGACGATCGCAATATACCAAAAACTATATTTCAAAAAGCATACAGTGTCAAATGAAAATAATGAACCTCAGGGTAGCGTCCTCGGCCTCCTTCTCTTCTAAACTTACATTAACGACTTTCTAAGTGCAGTTCATCATCTAATAATCAATTTATCAGGTTTGCTGACGACAGTACTTCCATTAGAAATTTTAATAATATCATTAACTATGAATATGACAGAAATTTGGTATTAAATGAATGATTATGAATACCTTTGCAAGAAAGTTAACAAATCATTGTATTGCGTATACTTGCAAAGATATTTTATATTTTAAAGACAAACGGGTCTTAATCGCGTAAACTTACGTTTAATTATATCCTGACGTTTCGGGCATGACGTTACACCCGTGGTCGCAGGCAGACAAAGATTCCGATTTTTTTTTCTTGCAAAGATAGTCGATGAGAAGGCAGTCTTAAATACATGCCATGGACTGGTGGCATCAATTTTATAGTTATGTTTAAACTCAGTTTTTAGATCCCAAAAAGATGCGTGCGGGCCATTATGTGGCATTAGCGCGCGGGACCAGCGTACCCCAGGGAAAAATTTGCATTGGCAACGCTGGTGCGCGGGGGCATTTGGCGGGCTGCATCAACCCCCACCGCCTCAGTTTTAGCAAGTTGTATTTTTTATCGCATTAAATGTGTTCGCAATGAGTGATATCAGTCGAGTTTTACCAATGAAATTCTAAGCATGTAATTGATGTAATAGTGAATATAGAATAATGTTGATTTATTTTTATAAAGTATAGGTATGTTTTTGGTGTCAATTGGTATAACTTAAGTATGTTCATTTAACACAAGATTCTCGAAAGAGATAATTTGACTTACTCCAATAGTTTTTAGTAATCATTCGTGAATAAAGATTAAAGTAAATGTATTTCTACAAGGAATGTTTTTATTCCCGGTGGAAATACGTATAAGTGAACATTGATCTATTTGCACCGAATTTTGCGAAAGGTATAATTCGACTTATACCAATAATGTGCTACGTTATAGTCTTGTCTCACGATATATGTCGATTTGTATCTTATAACTTTTATAATCTTATGAAACAAATAGGTATAAGAAAATATTAATCTTTAAATACCAATATATTGCGAGATTAACTTTACATTCACCGTTTTGTAGGTACTACAGATATACCAATTTGCACAATCGTAACTTTGTCAGTTTAATAGATATCTTAGATCTGATTACACCAAAAGATGCGGAATTTTTTTTTACGAATTTTAGTGTATATAGGGGAAAAAGGTCGTATGTGCACTTTAACCCCTTTTCACTAGAGCCACAGACTTTACAACAAGGTTTATAAAAAAACTAGGCATGTAGATTTTTTCCAACTGGTCGAAGAATTTTGTAGATATAATGTAGATATTTTTAGACATATTCATGATTATTAAACTTTTATACCGTTTGGTGTAGAAACTTTAGGTTCACGGGGCCCCAGCGCACGCAAATTGTTTGCTGAGATCGTTAAACGTCTGGTTGACGTAACTAATGACCGAAGAGCTGGCGACTTCCTCGCACAACGCGTCAGTATTGCTATACAGGTACCTCAGTACAATGCCACAAATGCCAATCTTAAATATAAGTTAATTTAGTTAGATTTCATTATTTATGTATATAAATTGTAAAGTTTTGAAAATAAAGAACTTATAAAAATTTAAAGAATTTGTCAAAAATAAATAGAACCGTCTGCAGTTAATAATTTTATAATATACATAAGAACATGGGATAATCGAGACAAATGGAACTAATCCCACGGTAAGCTCAATGAAAGTTTGTGCTGTGGATACTAAGCGACGATATACTTACTTAATAGATAGTCGATACATAATACTCGTAATTATATTGATACTTAAATTGGATCATTGATTTAGGTTACTTATCGTCTTTTCGGTGAACATACCTAAAGTTAAGGAATGCCTGTACTTATTTTGGGATAAAACAACGGTACATCTAGGTTCCCCAGTCGATAGCCCTATGCAATCGAATCGTTACATACATTTACAAAAGCTGTTAACTTTTGACCACCGAGTGGACAACTTTTATTTTTCCGGCTGACTATAACCTAAATAACAACTATGACGAAAATAATAATTTTGTCAAATAAATGCCCTCGTTAGGATTTGAACCCGGAAAGCTTCCAGCTTCGTAGGCAACACCACCTATGCTACGGAGGCTGACCCTTAATTAACCATTAACTCGGCAACGTATCTCATAATGCGCATATTTTTCGACGCACTGTATTTTTCCAAGACAGTAGTTTTTGTTCTACATGACGAAGAGGAGGCTACGCATTTTTTTTATATCTGGCATTATAATAATTGTAAATAAAATAGTATATTATTATTATTGTAACTCACTTACGTGGAATCAATAAATATAATATGATTGCTGATATCATTCTCGTACATGTATGCCGAGTATAAAAATAAAAAATCTTATTGCAAAATCCTGTAAATGTTTTTTATTTCACCATAAAGATATTGCCAGAATTGCACCATAAATAGTGCTGAAGTCATACATTTTACAGTGGGAAAATCTAAAACGGGAGACATATTAAACCCGCCATAATTAATGTATGTAGGTACTTGTCACTCCACTCGGTTTAAATTTATGATTTACTAAGCAGCACTAAACCTACCTGTAATAGTAGTATATGCAACGGTGCGAGAGGCATTCAAACACGAGTGTATTCGAGACGACCGAAGCGAGTTTCATAATAGGTTCACTCGAGTGTTTTAAGGACTAACTACGTATAGTTGCATACACTAATTTATCCAAACACATATCATAAGTACTTTAAAATGGGTTCAGAGGCCATAGCGAAATTACCTGCATTTTTTATTATTTATCATTAATAAACGGTTTTATTTAACTTACCCCGTTTGTTTTCTTGGGTCGAATTTAGTAATTGATATTTCACCCTCGTTCTGTCAACCTCTTGATCTAAAATTTGGTATACCCCTTTGGTTCTGGTGACAATACAATTATGTATATTGACTATTATTATAAATCCAACATGGCAGCTGCTACAAAATGCAGGATAATTAAAACCCATCAATATGGGTATCAAATAAGAGGCTTGACAAGTATAATTCTTCTCTTAAACTATCGACTGTGGTGGACGTGTCGCATGCGCTCACAACTCATTGTTCAACGTATTAAATTATTTTAATCTGTGATCCATCAGTTTTCGACCTTAAGTGTATCAGTGTACGTTCGGTTGTTAATCGATCTTAGTGTCACACTTGAACCCTTTTACGTGCACAGCACGCATCGTGTGTGATAACGTCGGTTTCATGGCTGGCAATCAATCTGAGAAATTACCACTTGGAAATACGGGCGATATTACCATGAAGGTGACACGATCTCCGTGCAAGATGGGTGGCGGTAATTTTACTTTTGTGCTGTTGAACTCTCGGAATTCCGTCAGGACCTGAAGGAACTCATGGATATGTGCAGGTCGCATAAGACGGATCTTCTCGAGGTTAAGTCGAACGTTTCAGATATTAAGGATCAACTGGCGAACATAAAAATAACTACCGATAATCTTATTATTGAGCACAATCAATTCAAGGCCGACGTGGCCGATTTTAAGGAGTCCCTTAACTTTCACTCCCAAAGGCAGGACACTATAGACTCCCGTGTTGATTCCGTCGAGCGAAGTGTTCAAAAAATAGATGTACTGGATCAAGAAATAACGCAGTTAAAAAAATACCATGAGGACCTCCAACTTGACCACTACATGCTACAACAGCGTGAACGTATTCTTAATTTGGAAATTGCCGGCATTCCCGAAAATAAATCTGAGAATTTATCTACGTACGTTATCAATATCTTCAGATTCGTCGGTGTAAATGCCACCGCCGAGGACTTAGTTCATGTAAACAGAGTGCAATCTCGTATTCAGGTGGCAGGTAGGCCAAGAAACATCATAGCTCAACTGAGCTCTCTCCTCATCAAGGATAGTATAATTTCGGCTATTCGCAAAAAGAAAGGTATCACCACCGCAGACATTGGCATATCAGGCGAACCCCGTAATGTATATATAAACGAACATTTGATTCCGTTTTATAAGCAGTTACGTAAAGATACCAAAAACGCAGCAGAGGCGGCAAATTATAAATATGTCTGGGTACGGAATTGCAAGATCTTCGCGAGGAAATCGGATAAGTCACCTGTTATTTTTGTGAGAGACGTTAGTGACCTTAAGAAAATTAAATGAACTTATTATTTGATAAGTCTAGTATGTGTGCTAAACTGTCATTGTTTATTTTTTGTACGCATTATACTTATTTTAAGATTTTTTCATATACTTAGCTATGTGGTAACTAGAAGCCGTGAACCTATTTATAGAATTCTTGCGTTTACATCCAATGCTATAACTTTTACAACACGGTATGTGCCCCAAACCCCACATTTACAATTTATACATAAATTAACATCAAAAATGTTTATCACACTTCAAGTTCTCAAATTACACAAACTTTATTACCGCGTAAACTACCACATCTGTTTATTTTATCTTCGTTTGCTCATATTGATACCGCTGCCCTCTGATAATTACTACCTAGTGCGACTGAGAATAATACACTGATATACCTACGAGGAACATTACGAGATATCCACCTCGCTGCAGGCGAAGTTCGTGATCTCGGTTTTAATTATAACAGTTTCATAAATGGCTAACATTTCAAATGAACAAAATAACTTAAATATTTATTATCAAAATGTCCGCGGGCTCCGTACGAAGTGCTTAGAACTTTATAATAATATTCTTTTAAATGATTACGATTTAATTTTCCTAACTGAAACATGGCTTCAAAGCGATATTTTTGATTCAGAACTTTGTGACTTCAGATATGATATTTTTCGCTACGACAGGAACCTTCAACTGACTAACAAGTGTACCGGTGGCGGAGTGATGGTATGCGCTCGCCGTAGCCTCAGTGCCACAGTGCATCCCACATGGTCGTGCGAGGGAATTGAATCTCTGTGTGTTGTTGTACCCGCGTCCGCCCTGGGGGCACCGGCCGATCTAATAACAGCTGTTGTGTATCTACCACCCGATGAGAATACTTTGCCGTCTGGTTTGGACTTAGTCAGATCAAATATATCTCGTATTTTTGCCACTAACCCGACCAGTCATTATTTATTATTGGGTGATTTTAATCTGCCCTGTATCTCCTGGGATAACAATTTAGGATTTAGTTTAAAACATCTTGGTAAATCGGACACTCAACAAGCTGCTTTAACATTTGTTGAGGAACTGCAATACCTAGGACTAACTCAACACAATTTCATCACAAATCATAGTAGCAATATTTTGGATTTATGCTTTAGTGATTTACCATTACGCGTTACTCAATGCACTCCTATGTCCAAGCTAGATAGTTATCACCCCTCATTTACCGTTGATATGTTAGATATGTACATTAAACCACTTAAAACAAATAAAAATCCCCGCTTTAATTTCTTTAAGTGCGACTACGTAAAAATTAATGCATACTTAAGGGACATTGATTGGGAAAACATTTTGAACACCAACGACATTGAGTTGGCAGTTAATATTTTTTATGAAAAGCTTAATGAATGTTTCTTGTTGTTTATCCCTGTTTCTTATCCTAAAAATGAATTTTACCCAATATGGTATAGCTGCGCTCTAATTAAAATATTACGCGAAAAATCAAAACTGCATCGTAAGTGGAAAAAATATGGAAACCCACGTGACTACGACGAGTTTTCTCTACTAAGGGCTAGACAAAAACGAGTACAGCACGAGTGCCTTCAACGTTTCACTCGAGATGCAGAATCCTATATCAGACGTTCTCCCAAGGTGTTCTGGAAGTATGTAAAAGCTAAGCGTGGTGGTTCCAATTACCCAAATTGCTTTCAACTTAATAACAATAGTTACTCCAATGGTACAGATATTTGTGATGCATTCAATACTTTCTTTGAAAGTGTTTTCGTTCCCGTTTCTTCCTCCTTTGATCCTAACAAGAGCGCCCAGTCGCCTATCTCTCATTCAAATATATTATCAACTATTAACATAACGAATGAGCTTGTGCTTCAGTTCTTAAAATCACTAAATAAATCTAAAGGTCCAGGTTGTGATGGTGTCCCACCTATTTTTCTTTCTTCTTGTGCGGAAACCCTTGCATGTCCCTTATCCATCTTATTTCGTCATTCACTCAAAAGCTGCATCTTTCCTACAATCTGGAAAAGAGCGCACATATTACCCATTCATAAAAAGGGTTCTAAGTCTAAGATTGATAACTATCGACCGATATCTATCTTAAATTCCATTAGTAAACTTTTTGAATCTATTATATTTAGTCACATCTATCCACTTATAGCCAGCGGTATATCAGATAGGCAACATGGTTTTCTCAAAAATCGTTCAACTGTCTCTAACCTCGCTTGTTTTACCAATTTTGTTCTTAACGAAATGGAAGGCGGTGGGCAGGTTGACGTGATATACACGGACTTTGAGAAAGCGTTCGACCGTGTGGATCACGCCATTCTGCTCAGAAAGCTACAGTTACTAGGTATACATGGCGATTTACTGCGTTGGATTGAATCTTACCTTAGTAATCGGTCACAAGCCGTAGTTATGGGCGGTTTTAGATCCAATTATGTTAAAATTTCATCAGGTGTTCCACAGGGCTCTCATCTCGGGCCTTTGTTCTACAACGCGTACATTTTCGATATAGACAAGTGCTTTGCAAGTGCTCATCATTTGTTGTACGCTGACGATAAAAAAGTGTATATGCGTGTAAAATCTTCAGCCGATTGTGAGCTCTTGCAGCATGACCTTAATAGTCTTCTAAATTATTACTCAGAAAATAGCATTACTTAGAGCATCAGCAAATGTCAATGTATTAGTTTTACTCGCAAACCTAAACCTATAAAATTTTTATATAACTTTAACGGCGTCGTCGTCCAGAGGGTGGAAGTGGTGCGGGACTTGGGTGTGATGTTGGACGCAAAGATGACCATGAGTAGCCATATTGACCTAATAATAAATAAATCCCTTCGTAACCTGGGCTTTGTTACAAGAACTTGCAAACCATTCCAAAGTTTATTGAGTTTCAAAATTATTTATTATGCATATGTCCGTTGTGTCCTTGAATATGCTTCCCCTGTTTGGCAGGTCTGCTATGCCACTCATAAGAACCGTATCGAACGGGTACAAAAAAAGTTTGTAAATAATTTAAATTACAAATTCAATAACAACTTCTCGTCTTACCCTGACTGTTGCAGTAAATACAACCTGTTGACGCTTGAAAACAGACGTAAATTGGCAGACATGAGTTTACTTTTCGGTATAATTCAGAACCGACTCGATTGCCCCGAGTTATTGTCTGGTTTATTAATTCGAGTCCCGAAACGCCGTACAAGGAACACTACACTTTTTCAAGCTCCACTGCATTCTACCAATTACGGAGCAAATGCTGTACTATCTCGTATCAGTAACCTTTACAACCAAGAATTTCATACAACAGATCCATTTAGAGGCTCCCTAACTCAATTTAAAAACGAAGTCCACAAACTACTGTCAAAGACAAATCCTTCATAGTAACTTAAACACGTCAAAATAATTAAATAATTGTGAAATCAGTATAAAGGGTATACAACATCAATATTTACATAAATAATTGAGTAGGCGTCGACGTCAGGGACTTCATTGCGGTTTGGGTGCCGGAGGTGTATTCGCACGACTTTATTACCTTGACATTGAGGTCGTGTAAATATATTTTTGGTGCCTAGACAGTTGTTATGTCTTTGACGTCGACTGTACATACATACACGTACATACACATGTCATATCATCGACTATGCACATGTGACACCTTTGGCTATACAGGCATCCATGGGCTGCGGCTGCCGCTTGCCATTGGGAAGCCTGTATGCTTGTTAATCAACTTCGCTATTAAATTAGCTAAATTGTTAATCCGGTCAATAGTAATTTACTTTAACTTAACTACAGCGCACAATATTATTCACATATTAGGTATATTAGGTATTAGCGTTAACGGTTCAGTGCCAGTTAGATTCTATCACCAATTTCTTTGAATATCATTTGAAATATTTAGCGTACCGGGTTACTGGTGTATTAAGTACTCGACTCGTGAAATAAAACTATGTAAACGGATAAACTCGCTTATAATTAAATTAAATTTAACTTCATCCCGAGAAAATATTATATACTCGACTCGTATTAATTAAAAAAACTACCTACTATTAAAGTTAGATAGACATAATCCAATCGTTCATAGGTCACTTAAATATTTATTCCTAATTTGTCAGTCCTAATACTCGTAAACTACGTAAACTAAGTATTCCATTTATGTAATTCAATGGGTACCTACTATCTTTACGTTAAACATGGGTAGACGTGTAAACCATAAAATTCCTTACAAATTGTAAACAACGTTCATTGGCATTCTAGTTTCTACCTACTAATTTAACTTACTTTAAGATAGGTGTAGGTAAAATCCGCTTCACATTCTTATTCAAGACTTTGTATTACACAAAAGTATGTTTGAGTTGTAATAATAATAATGTTTTTAAGGCTTGTGTTTTTATGTTTTTAAGGCTTGCGCTCGCGCGCTGTCTACTACGATTTATAAGTATATGTAATTTAGTTTCAGATAGCTAAGATAAGTCCTATATATTAATAATTAAGGGATAACTGTTATTGGCCTCCCACATTGTAATACGAATATGTAAATGTATATATCTACGGCTGTTGTTGTCCTAAATATCAATAAATAAAAATAAAATAAATAAATAAAATAAATAATACAGTGCACTAGATGGCGAATAACCTATTTTTTTTCAACCCCATCACTATGGGTATCAAATGAAAGGGCTTGACAAGTAGAAAACAGTACAATCGACAACACAGCTGTGGATACAGACAAAGTGCCAGAAATATGTATACACACCTTTATGTCCAGGCAATAAAGTTCTGTTTACATATTTTTGGCACTTTGCCTGTGTTCACAGGTGTGTTGTCGATAGTACACTATACAATAAAATATAATAAAAAATTAAAGCTTAATGTTTTTTTTTATGTTAAACGGTTTAATTGCAAATAGTAATGTTGCAGATAAATGTACTAAAAGCTAACAAATAATTAAATATATGCCAATGCATATAGAAAAATGTACTAAAAGCTAGTCTAATCAATATTAGACTAGCTTTTAGTACATTTATCTGATTATCATCATCATCTCAGCCATAAGACGTTTGCCTAGCCGTGGTCTCCACTCGAGCACTTTTCGACCCCATCGACCATCTGCTCTGTGTCCAATGTGGCCTGCCCATTGCCACTTCAGCTTGCTAATCCGAAGGGCTACGTCAGTAAATTTAGTTCGCCTACGGATCTCCTCATTACTGATTCGATCACGCAGAGAAACTCCGAGCATAGCCCTGTCCATAGCTCGTTGAGCGACTCTGAGTTTAGAGATGAGGCCGATGGTGAAGGACCACGTTTCGGTGCCGTAAGTCATCACTGGTAACATACATTGATTGTAGACTATCGTCTTAAGGCACTGAGGTATGTCGGACGAAAAGACATCACGTAGTTTTCCAAACGCTGCCCAACCGGGTTGGATTCGGCGGTTGACTTGTCTCTCGAAGTTGGACCTACCTAATTGGACTACTTGTCCTAGGTAGATGTATGAGTCAAGAATTTCGAAGTTTTCAACAGAAACCGGGGTGGGCACAGCATTGGCATTTGACATAACTTTCGTCTTGCCCATGTTCATTTTCAAATCTACCCGTTGAGAAACTCGGTTAAAGTCATCGAGCATTTTGCTGAGTTCCTCCATCGACTCGTCGTGACAATGATATCGTCGGCAAACCGAAGGTGAGTGATGTTTTCGCCGTTCACATTGATGCCAAGTCCTTGCCATTCCAGGAGCTTAAAGGCATCTTCCATTGCGGCAGTAAACAGTTTCGTAGATATAACATCTCCCTGCCTTACGCCTCTCTTCGCAACGCATTCGTACTCTGCTCCTGTACTCGGACCGACATTGTGGCGTTGCTATTCAAACACTTCAACACTTCGATGTACCGATAGTCAAATGTGGCATCGCTGAAGAGACTCAAGCACTGCCCATATTTCTACCGAATCTAAGGCTTTCTAATAGTCCACAAACGCTAAGCATAATGGCAAGTTATACTCCTTGGTCTTCTGTATAATTTGCCGCAGCGTATGTATGTGGTCTATGGTACTACATAAAGCCTTTTCGGAATCCAGCTTGTTCGGGAGGCTGGAAGTCATCAAGTCTGTATTCGAGACGGTTCGTGATGACCCTTGAAAACAGTTTATAAATATGACTCAGAAGCGTGATGGATCTGTAGTTCTTCAAAAGGCTATTTTACCTTTTTTGAAGAACAGTACCACCTCGCCTCTATTCCGTGCTTCAGGCGTTTTGCCCTCAGACAAGATGGAATTAAAAGGCTTCTGGAGGACTTTAAGAACCGGTGTTCCGCCCGCTCTCAGAAGCTCTGAAGTGATTCCGTCTTCGCCCGGTGCCTTGTTGTTTTTAAGCTGTTTCAGGGCCATCCTAGTCTCGTATAGAGTGATGTCCGGGATACCATATATTTCACCATCCAGCCAATACCTATTTAAACATGACATCACAGTAAAATAAACTCAAATATTAAATTAAACAAGAGATGTATAGTCTCTTATGTCAATAATACATAATTTTGGAGATGTAAAGTGTCCCCAATGTCAGTTAATAAATAAATTACAGTTAATAAAAAAAAATTGTATTTTGGAGGTGTACAGAATTTCCAAATGTCAATAAAAAGTACATAAAAAGGTGTATGAAACAAATGTTTCATGTCAGAAGACAGTTAAACTAACAGTCTTGTAAACTAGTGCTACAGAATACAGAATACATAATTATTATGTATCCAATAAGTCAAAAAATTGCTATATAAGGAGATGAATGGGCTCCATGGTGAAATATATTAAGTGTGGAGATGTAAAATGTCTCCAGGTGGACGCTATGGTGCCATCTCTCCGTTTCAGCTGTCAGCTGGCTTTGCCCAATAGACTAATTGTCCTTTGCGAACACTTTGGAGCCTTGGTTTAGCTCGATCGTCTCTTTAACACGGTTAGTATTAAAGAGACGCATGTCATGTCGCAAGGACTTGGATATACGTCTATTGAGCTGCCTATATGACTCCGCGTCATCCGAAGATTACAGCTGTAGCGAGCGTCGTTCAGCCATGAGGTTTAAAGTTTGAACGGTAAATTTTTGAGGTCTATCTTTACGGCGGGGTCTAAAAAATGTAGACCCTACCATGTGGACAGTTTGTACTAGCCCGTCGCTGATCTCGTCCACTGATGCCAAGTTCTCAAAGCAAGCAAAGCGGTTAGAGAGCTCGAGTTGAAAGCGTTCGTGGTTTTGGATAGGGCTCGACTGGGACGGAGAGCAGACTTCATCAGGCTGGACCTTTCAAGTTTAACTTTGATATTCAGTGAGCCACTGACGATTTGATGATCGCCACCACATCACTGAATATACGTTTCCTGTTGGTTATGATGAAGTCTAGGTATCTCATTTCTCGTGTAACCATCGGGACTTGACCATGTCCATTTCCTTTAAAGGCTTCTGGAAGAAAGAATTCATCATAAAGAGTCCCTCTTTCTCCAGAAAGTCGGCCAGCCTCTGTCCTCTAGTGTTCCGTTGTCCATAGCGCTTTTCTTGCCGAACTTTGCATTGAAGTCATCAATATTTAAATATTTATCACACGGGTTACTCTAAGTCGATAATTGCTCGACATGTTTCGATCCATTTAGAGGATCCTCATCATGGAGTATCCGCGACCAAAGCCCGACGTGTACTGCGGGCTTGCGCTCTGCTAGAGCGGGTGCTGGCCGCGGGCAGCGCTGGCGGGGGCGGCGAAGGAGGAAAACTACCCTCATTGTCACTTTTGTCGAAAATGGATCGAAACATGTCGAGCAATTATCGACTTAAATTACGTGAGTAACCCGTGTGATAAATATTTAAGTCCTCCAAAACCCATAACAACAGTGAAGTAGGTTTTAGAAGTTTTTTTAGTACAGATGGCCCTACGAAATTTTTGGACCTGACGTATAATGAGCAACTTCTTACACTAGCGCCTAAAAAAGGCACCATCTGTACTAAAAAATGTACTTACTTTCAAATGAATTTGAATTTAGAATTTCAACAAGAGGCTTACAAAGGGCATAGCCGGGTTAATATGGCAAAACTGCCCTTAGCGAAAAAAAATATTTCCTTTTACTGGATTATTAGCCTTTAAATATGTAGTGTTTTCACCGAAAAGAAAGTCTCAAATCCTTCAGGTTAAGAAAAAAAACGCATAAAAAGAAATAACATTTTTATTTTTTTTTGGCCAAAGTACTTATTCGATTTCTTTGTAATTTGGATATGTTGTAAGCAACATTAAGATCTCTTTTTAGAAAAAATAAAATATTTTTTTTTAGAAAAAAAAACAAAAAAAATGAGATAACAATTTTCAAAAAAAAAAAATAGGTACCGTGAAGCCGGGTTACTTTGGCCCTAAGGGGTAACTTTGGCCCAAAATTAAGTTTATCATAAAACCAAAGCATCGCATAAATTACATGATGTATTGTTATCAGGCGTTTTAGGTATGAATTTTGCATCCTGACGCATACTAAAACTGTTAATTTTAAATAAGTCTGCCCGTCTGTCGAACTTTTTGTCTATCACATTTTTACGCGAAAACTGCTTAACCGAATAACACGAGAGCGGCTATGAATATACTTTGAGATATTAGGAACATCATGAAGTAAATGACTAAATAGGTTTTCATACAAAAAAAATCTTTAATGGAAGTTAGGTATCTAAAAGTTGCAAAAAGCACAGCATAAAAATGTTATATGCCGATGAAATTCAGGACAAACGTGAGAATTAATCGAATTAAGAAGTATGTGAAAAGACTTTTATGATGGAGTTGTAAATTTATATCATAATAATTATTTTAGTTTGCATTTGTCATTATGATGAAATCTTAATTTTACTGCAATAAAACAAACAATGTGTAAGAGGAAGTGGTGCTATTTTATATGTAATTTGTCTAAACATTTTACTTATTTTCATAATTAATAAGCTTTACGCTACAACACGAAAATAAGTCATGGGCCAAAGTAACCCTCCCGAAGATATTACTTTAGCCCAAACTTTACGAAACAAAAAAAACTCTTGGGTATTATTTTATTAAAGAGAAAGTGTGTAAATTACTTGATTACACTCTTAACTTTACTTCTGATTAATTAATTCTAACATCAAGGTGTTGTATTTCAATAAAATCGAATGAGAAGTAAAACACATCATTTTTTTGGGACAAAGTAACCCGGCTTTACGGTACGAGATTGCGACAATTACCAAATTCGTATATTTTATGTAGAATTCAATAATCTTTAACATACTTTTTTTTCAATTTCTAAAATCGGGATTAACGATGTGAAAAAATCGAATTTATGACATCCCATACATTATTTTAAACAAGATTTAACTTCTACGTATTACACTGTCAAGTTGTATTCCCAACAATTCCAATGCTTTTTGAATTTGGAACGCGACTTATTGTGCTGAGTGCGGGCCTTCATGAAATCCGTGGCTGTATGCGGCTAGGGCTAAGGCATTAAGAGGATTTAAAAAAACAAAAAGGCGGGAAGGGAGAATTGTAAGAACTTTATTTTATAACGAATGTTAACGAATATCAATTTCAAGATGTCTGTTCCTTCTTTAAATAAGTATGAAGCTTTAAAAAAACTTTTTCCGAAAAAATACCACGTAAAATCGTTGTATAGTTTCGCTTATGATAATATTTGTCTACAACTACGAAGATACGTGACAGAGTATTTCGAAGAAGAAAGTCGTTACTCCTTGGCGGAAAATGTAAGTTTTATCATTAGGTACTTAAATTCATTAATATTTTACTTTAAACCAAGCAATATTTTGTGATTTAGTAGCATTCGTAGGAATTATGTCTATTACTGCCGGTTAACTGTTTTATAATAGTACATACAGTCTCTACAATATGTAATTTATGTAAGTTAAGAGTTTCAACTACGTATAATAATTCATTTGCTTAGTTTGATGGTACTTACAGCTTGTTTTAACGGCAATGCCGCCTTAGAATATAAACAATTGTAAAGTCTGTACACAATTGATGCTTGTAGCTCTGGGGTTGAGTAAAAATCGTATTATCTTAGAACAAGATTTGATTTGTAACTCGCAATGCATTTTATTGAGTATGTTTGCCGGGGGGCCCGGGGGATAGAATTTTTATTCAGTTATTATAACCCATTAAACTGATTGTATATACTCATACATATATATATTGTCACAATACAGTATTTATTCTTGTACTAGTGAGTTTGTTTGTTCATGGAACCTTCCGGTAGGCATTGCAACTCCTAGACAAGCAAGATTAATATACCTAGTTATGGCTCATTGTTATGTCTTTACAAGCTTTTTGATGGTACAGTCAGCGACAGAGTTGGTAGTATCCATAAAGTTCGATACAGGATACGTTTTGTATGGTGAACTAGTTGATTACTTTGAATGCTACGCACTGTATGACGCTGAATGTACAGTCGACGTTATAGATATATTTCCTTTTTTTCACTTTACTCCCTTGAGTCCCTTGCAAGAAGGTACACAAGTGTAAACATATCTTTGATGTCGATTATCCATAGTGTACCGAAGCTTATTTAAATATTTTAAACTCGCCTTGACCGCACTGAGATGTAGATTTGTTTACAATTTAAGACACAAAGCCTTGTTTTTTGTAGGTCGAAATATTGAAGAACATGTTTTTTGAGCAATTGAAAGTTCCCAGAAGCATACTTGTGTCTATATTTCTAGAAGTAATGTCTTTTACCGAAGTGTACCTTGACGAAGACGAAGAAATAGTTCTAATTGGCAAATGCCCGCATTGCAGGACTCGTCGTGAAAACTATCACAATAAAGTTACATTAAATGAATTATATTGCAACTGTTGTGGAAATAAACTGTTTCAGGTTGATAAAAATATGTGAAGCGTTCTTAGTAATACAGTTATTGCTATCTTTAAATGTTATCAATAATACTTCTTGTTAAGTGCTAAATAATTTTAATGATTACTATATTAGAAATGAATTGATTTAACAGAAATGTCGGCCTACAAGTACCGCTGTGATAGTTGCAGTAAACAATTTTCCAAAATAAGAGGTACAAAGAAAATATTACAAGCATCCGTAGACGTCGAATTTTATTCAATTTCATTGGCAAATAGTTTCAAACAAGGCGATGTTATCTGTGGTTCTTGTCGTACGAAGGCATATCGAGAAAAATCATTACCAGTCAATGAATATGAAAGCGATGAAGACCAACACCATGACAGCTTAACTTTTGCTATTGGAAACGATTCTAATCATACTGAATTAATTGAGTTACCTATTCAACGGACCATATCAACACACGGCTATTGTTTTATATGTTATCAAGTTTCTAATTTACGAACGATACCAAAAAAAGCTTGGCTTCAAGTATACACTGAAAAAGGTATTTATGTACCACCTGAAAACAGATGTTGCCATTCACATTTAATTAACGAACAGTTCTATCAAGATGATTTAGATAAAATCAAAGTTTATTGCTCCACATCAACTATGAAATTAACGGATATTACACAGTTATTTCAGTCCCTGGCTATTGAAACAAAATTAACAGTATTTGATAAGATCAATAATAGAACCCTATCAGACGATGATTTTGTAGTTTTAACTGGATTGACTTGGAAAAAAGTTGATACGATACAAAATGTACTTGTAACCTTGCGAAATAACTTTCAACGTAGCTCATTACAAGCCATAATAGTTTTTTTAACAAAATTACGAACTGCAAGTAGTAACAAATTGATTTCAAAGATGCTGCAAATGCCCCGAGAGCAAACCGTTTCCGATTACGTAGATAGTGTTATTGCATCGTTCGAAAGAGATGTACTTCCGTATCAATTCGGCATCGATTCGCTTAGCAGACAGTGGCTTATAGAAAATCACACAACAGAGCTGGCTTGTCAACTTTTTAACGCTAGAAACTGTCTTATACTAATATGCGATGGTACTTATGCATATCACCAGAAGAGCAGCAACAGCGAATACCAAAGAAAATCGTTTTCTGGGCAAAAAAAGACACATTTGTGTAAACCGTTCACCATTTGCACGTCGGATGGGTTTATTGTTGATATGTTGGGGCCTTATCATGCAACCGAAAACGACGCAACTATAATGAAACGAGTTATTGACAGCATGGGTAACCTACTTCAGAGCGGAGATATATTTGTCCTCGATAGAGGCTTTAGAGATGTTGTTCCTTTGTTGGAATCAAAAGGATACAGAGTAATGATGCCCTCTATTAAAGGCAAACGTAAACAGTTGAGTACCAAGGAGGCTAATGAGTCCCGGTACGTGACCAAAGTTCGCTGGGTAGTAGAAGCAATCCACGGTGCACTTAAGCAAAGGTTTAAACTTCTTGACCAAACAATTGACAATAAAATGTTGAGTAAAATAAAAAGCTTTTTTAGGATTGCATCATATATTATCAACCAGTTTGGCAAGCCCTTAACTTCAGACAATCACATGACAAGTGACATTTTAAACCGGATGAATTCTAAAAACCGTGAGCAAAATCATTTAGCTTTGGAAGTAGAAGAAAAAGGGTGGCTCAGAAAAAAAACTTCCTTTCCGTGATTTTTCGTCCACTGATATCCTGGACTTTCCACAATTGACAGAAGCTGAAATGAAGCTTCTCTTCACTGGCAGTTACCAGTTTGGCCAGGCAATATCTTACTTAGCCGAAATACTGGATGAGAACGGTAGTCTAAATCTCGCTTACGTTAAAGATGCGATAAATATATTAAAAAATAAAAGTGCATTCTCGGCACATTTCAAAAAGGATATACAAATGCTTCATTAAATATGCTCCAAACTCTACAGGGATAAACGCCATAGAACAACACTATTGTGAATGTGCCAATGGTCTAAGAACCGTGGGATGTTGCTCACACGTAGCAGCTATAATAGGTATATTTTCTGTCTTTCGGTAGATTTTCTTTCAAAAATTCCACGGCCGAATGAAAAACTAACTACGCTTTTTAAAAATGACGGCATTAATGTGACTATTCAATCAGATAGTGATGATGATTGTTAGCTAGTTATTTTTATTTACATAGGTAGTAATTTTATTTTAAGTTTGTATTATTAAAAGTTATGAATTTAATATTTACAGTGTGTATTATTTAATTCAGGTTTTGTTGTAATAGGTAATGAGGTAATATGTATGTTATGTATAACTGTACAGGTACACTACCTTAACAAAGGGTCAATAAGGTCGTGTATACATATTATCAACAATTTAAAAAATGCGTACTTACCCCGTAGCCGTATCTATAGCCACAAAAGCAACTAAGGGAACATACCCATACTACGTGACCCTTTTTTTAAGCGTTTTTTGAGCCCCCCCCCCCCTCCCCCTGGTGACCATGCGTAGTATATGCCAAGCCACCCCCCCCCCCCCCCCCCCCTAGTTTTCACGTAGGTTTCTTAATTAATTTTAATTGTAGAATTCTACTTTTGGTTTTTAAAAAGTGTAGTGATGGGAAAAACGGTGGCGTGTAAATCCACTTTAAATTACATTATTACAAGTCACGTGACAAGATACCAGACCCCCCCCCCTCCCCCCGGGTGACCAAGAGTGGTACTTTGACGGACCCCCCTCCCCCCCCTAAACAGGTCACGTAGTATGGGTATGTTCCCTAATAGTGCAATACATTCTAAATTCAATACAAATATACTTCATTGTCAACTTGGTTTTGCACTATACTATGTTGAGTTGAGTAGAGAGAGTATGAAGAGAAAGGGTTGTCACAAATTCGAATTTTTCACATCGTTAATCCCGATTTTAAAAATTAAAAAAAATATATGTTAAAGATTATTAAATTCTACATAAAATTATACGAATTTTGGTAATTGTCGCAAACTCGTACCTATTTTTTTTTTTTTTAGAAAATTGTTATCTCATTTTTTTTTTTGTTTTTTTTTCTAAAAAAAATTATTTTATTTTTTCTAAAAAGTGATCTTAATGTTGCTTACAACATATCCAAATTACAAAGAAATCGGAAAAGTACTTTGGCCAAAAAAAAAAAAAAATGTTATTTGTTTTTATGCGTTTTTTTTTCTTAACTTGAAGGGTTTGAGACTTTATTTTCGGTGAAAACACTACATATTTAAAGGCTAATAATCCAGTAAAAGGAAATATTTTTTTTTCCGCTAAGGGGCAGTTTTGCCATATTAACCCGG